>UYYA01004430.1:0-107907 GCA_900624975.1 Angiostrongylus costaricensis
AAGGCGAAATTCGCCGAAACGTCAGCTTAATCGTGAACAAAGAATAGTAACACCTCGCGTTTGCTCAACAAAAATACGAACAAAATATAATAACCAAAATTTAGACGAAAGTAGACCTGTTGAGAAACTCACATTATATGACCTCATTAGGGAATATAGTTATGCACGCATATCACAAAAGACAAAAGTGACGTCATCACGTGAGATCTAGGGAATCAATAAAGTAATCATAACATGCTAACTTGTCCTAGAAGTACAACTAAAACCATCATCAACAGCACCTTTGCGTGCTTTTAGCAAGATTTTTCAAAGCATTACTTAAATGAATACACTACCTGCTAATTCGTTTCACTGTGAACGGTTCACTTCTTGATACATTTAGTAGTACGCGTAAAACACTATTCATAGATACTTTTCATTCCACATCTACTTATGAGACAGATGATAGCAGTGGCAGAGACCTGCTTCAATCATAGGTGCAAGATCCTGGTCCTAATGTTCTTGAAAAGCACGGCTATCTGAAAATTACAGGAGAATCGAGTCGATCATTATTCCACCACTTTTATAACGAAGACCAAAATCCCAGAGCAACAGCCAAACCGATACACAAAGTGTTGGAAGAACATAGTGGATGATGGATGCAAGAAGACGAACCGAATAACAATATCTAATGTCCGGTGATGTTAAACAAAGCACCTACTTATTATATACCATTATTTCAACCTCATTAATTTCCATAAAAAACTTCAGAATTTGGTTATTTTAGAAACCTGCCAATCTATTTTCCAATGTCACGAAACTGGCTGGTCAATGTGATCTATTTCAAAATGGATGTGCCCTTCTCGAATACATAGAGCAGTTTCTTCCAAAGCCATCGAACTTGGCACTCAGTGGAATTTTTATTACAAAACCATATATGGTTAGAAAGTTTTAGCTTGCACTTACTGCCTGCTTCACTTCCATGGTAAACAACGACATGAAGTGCTACGACAAGGATGCTGAGATATTAGGAAAGCTCAGAGCTTCAGCTGGACTTCGAACCGTTTACCAAACAACAAGTTCATAATGGTAATCGTGGGTTCGAAGACCAGCTGAGACGCGTTTTCCTTGAATCTCAGCACAATTGTAGTAATTTGTGCCAAGTTTTTATATTTTTCTGCAAGCACAAGGCACTAAGTGCCGTATTGTGCGTGCGGATTACCACCTAGTTATCATTTCAAACTTTACTAATGGGATTTATCATAGACAAATGCTAAATATCTTACTACTTGTTGGTGACTACGGTTATTTTTATCTCAGCCATTCATAAGTAGAAAATCTGCCTCACAAAAAAACAACAGCCAACAATTAGGCTTCTCTCCATTTTTCTGCACTAAACCTTAAATGGTCAGCAACAAATTTCTTCCTGAGGTTGAAAAGAATTGTTCCGGAGACTATATGAGTTTGTCTCGAATTATCTGAATTATCAAAGTCTAAACACGCCTTCCACATCTGGAAGAGAGTTAGTCCATGAGCGAAATCATCGAACTATTATACTGGTTGTTACACTTTCAATTCTCAATTCTACAGTTCATGAGAAATAACAACTTTTTAAAATTACTTTCCCAACCTCGGCAAAACGTTCTAACAGGGTCCACACCACAGATGATAGAAGCCAGTGTAAAAATCACTTCTTCTTTGGTTATTTTAACAGTAGTTATAAGTATAAATTGCCGTAGCCTACTTCAGAATTCCTTATTATGCCGTTTATTACATTACTTGAAAATAAACCCTCGTATGGGATTTTTTTAAAAAATCAACCAAAAAAAGTATGAGACGCTTGTGGCTCATATTATCTACTGCGTTACGCATCATTTGAACTATAATGGAAGCATATACTGCCAGACCCAATAGCTCATAATGGAATTTGTCTATTAAAGCTAGAGAAAAAGCTACTATTTTTGGGTTGAGAGGAATGTGTACAACTGCTCGTTTTCACATTGAAAGCCGAGATTCGAAAAGGCTGAAGCGAAAATCCTAAAGCCGACACGTGATGGATAAAAAAGAACCCTTTATCAGGTTCATATTTAAAGAAGATTCTAAAACTTCGAAGAACTCCTAGAACGCAGCACAAAACACTTGCGTCTAAATTAAGCATTGAATAAACTATGGATATAGTAAGAGAGTTTCTAATTTATTCATATCTACATTGACGAATGAGTATAACACCTATTATTGACTCTCTATGATATTACTCCACTGCACATGTTGGCAAGCACACATCATAGAATGACATTAATCTCTGGAGTTGAGATCGAAATTGCTCTAAACGATAATCACCGGGAAGTGTTATATAATATCTAACTATTGCTTGTTGATTACTTGAAAAGAAGAAAATCACTAAGTCAACGATCGCATCAAGTTACCCTCTACCTCTGTTATGGAACGCTGAGCCATATTTAGATAATCCTTTATTCGTACTCGAGGGTGCTCATCTTCAGAGCTCATAAGTAAAAAACAGGCTCATTATTCTCCTAAGAAGCCCAGTCAGAACAAGTATGCACACGCTAAGAGTCTGCACCCTTGCTGAACATTGTAGACACTGAAAATCACTTTCATACCAGTGAAAAGAGAATCGACATCAACGTGTGGCTTCTAAAGCATAACTGCATTGCCCAGCACTTATGCCTAGTGACTTGGATCTTACAAAGGAAGCAACCAAACTTCTAATTTTATTTATGTGATCTTATAAACTGATCTTCTTAAGCTAACGCGAGGTTGGTACAGGTCTTCGTTCTCGTTGTCGTTGTTTTTGATGTTATTCATCGATGGCTGACGTTTCGGCGACTTCTCCTTCTTCAGAGCCTGGACGTACTTTATGTTAGAATACTTTTTATTATTCGGTGGAAAAGAAAGGTTAAAGTCTTAATGAAGATCAAACTTTCAAATAGACACCATATTGAACAGAAAGGCCACTCACCGTGATGTTACGTGCGCGACTGGCCCACACGTAGTTCACATAGGTCGCGAGCAAGGCACTTTTAAAATAGGGCGCCAGGTCACGCGTGATAGTGAGGCATTCGTCCTTCCGGTTCATCCGTGGATTTTTGAAATTTATCCAAAACGCCTCAAGAGTTTTGCGCGTTGATGTTTTTGATTCCTGCGCTAGGATCCGCACATTCACTTCAAAATCATCGCCGTTGTGTTTTTGTGCCCTATGCGTACCTAGAGGGGTGTTTAAACGGATTTTAGCTTTTCCACCTAGATGTTCTTTTATGCGGACACGAAGTGGTCTACCTGTTTCCCCGACATATTCCTTGCCGCATGCATTACATGAGATCAAGTATATTATACCTAAACTCATGCAATCTCCGTCTCTCCTGTTAGGACAGATCATACAGTTTTCTGAGCTCTCCAGCTGAGAAGAAGTTCGGTGTTAACACCAGGAAGCCCGGCCGAGAGTAAACCAATACCATCGACCAGCCATCGATCAATAACATCAAAAACAACGACAACGAGAACGAAGACCTGTACCAACCTCGCGTCAGCTTAAGAAGATCAGTTTATAAGATCACATAAGTAAATATATCAACTATCTATGCCGAGGTTTGTAGAAAGTCGTCTAATTGTTCTTGACTACAACGCAAAATTCAATGATAGCACTTGTCTTGGAGAAAGTTCAAAGTTTTTACTTCATGGAAATCAAAAAGTAAAGACGCTTATTCAAAAACAATGAAGTACCTAGCTATGGAGCGAAAGCAAGGCTGCATATGTGAGTAAAGCTACCTCGTTATGGATTAAAGCCTCTGTAATTGATCTAAATATGGTATATCTTTTCCCATTTCTAATTCTATCGAACAAAAGATATGCTATGAGACACTCATAGCTTTGAAGGCATTAAGCTAAGCTCCCACTGACACTAAAGAGAATTTTAATGCCAAGTATCTCAATGGCACAATAGATTTTAGGAGAACAAGAGCTCAAGCGTATGTCAAGGAGAAATGAAGAACACTTTGTGGAGACCTCCTTGAACTAGCGGAATTGTTCAGTTTATTAATGAACGGAAGTGGGTAGACTAGACTGAAGGTCTCAAAAAGTGTTTAAAAAAAGGCAATCACGACATATTATGTGCAACTACTTTTATAACTTAACGATCTCATCGTGTCAGCAATCTAAAGCCTGATGCTTAATATTTTATTCACTACATATTACCTTTTCATGGGAGGGTATTAAGTGAAATAGAACCACAATGACGCTGCGACACTTGCAAAACTGGGGATCCCAGGCTAACTTCTAAGCCACTATTATCTCAGATTCAATGCCGATTATGTTCCCCAGATCATTCCCGTCGACGGGTGATTTCTGGTGACACGGTTAGGATAGAGAAATGGCTGAAAGAAAGGCAAATCAAAGGTATCGGTGGAGCAGTGGACAGCACTTAAGCCCTCGAAAACTGCAATCACGGGTTCGAAGCGGGTCCGGAGTTCTGAATTTTTCGGATATTTGTGTTACATTTCACACAGAGCCTGAAGGTTATGAAAACAGAAAACAATCACGTATTCAATAAGATTCTGCATGATTGAGTTGACACAAGGTTGGCATAAACTTCTACTTGGTTAACGTTTCACACCCTTCGCCTTCTTTAGACCCACGTTGATTCGAGTCGGCTCCACAGCTGCTCACTGTCGCGATTTGGGTGTTCGTAGTCGCATCGAATCGAATCCAGTAGAAGAAGCACCGCTCGAATCAGGTATTCATTTTCTTAGCAGCAGAAGTGGATCAGAGAGAATTCAGATAGTTTAGCCTCCGGTCTGTAGAATTGTTCCTCTTGCATAGAGGCTGTTCTACCCATGTGTGCACGAACGTGTTTGCTCGCATGCTAATTGTATCCTGTACCTCAATTCAGTGAAATTCTCGATATGATATGAAATACATGCGGCAGTAGGGAGGTTGGGTTCGTCTACTAGATCAGTCCACCTCTAAGTAGGAAGTACCTGATAGTAGCAAAAGTGAAAGGCCCCATACAATGACTGAGATGCTCCTTTTGTACCTTGAGCCAGTAGAATCCACTGGAGACTTGTTGCATAGAGCACTCAGAAAATGAGATTTTTATCTATTCGAGTAGTTCGACCATTAAAAGATTATGTGCAATGAATATGACATTTGTCGCACCACCTGTGAATTAGCTTATAAGGCCCCGAGATGACGGGGTGACGTCACCTTAGACGACGTTTCGCGCGGGTTATGAACGAGCTTCCGATAGTAGGCGATAATTTCTCGATAACCAGAAGGCTTGAGTGGACTTCGTCTGATCGCTGTTTCGCTTCGACACATGCGGTATGCAGGTTGCCATTTACTACATGTTATTGTGATCCACGATACAAGCACAATGTTGTTTACATTTAGAACCGTTTCGCGATTGCGTTGTTTAGTCGATTTCTTTCTTAGAATGAAAGCAACAGTTACTAGTTAAACAGCCAGCCAGTGAACTCGTCCAAAAAAAATCTGAAAATCTTCATATACAGAGAACTTTTCATGGAATACACTTAAAATAACACCTGTGTTCGGCAATCAATCGAATGACTACGAAAATTACGGTTAAAAGCCCTGTGTCATAAAATACACTACTGAAAAGGAAGCGCATTAGATGCAATACATTTCGGCTACTTTGTCACTCACGAATGTATAGTATTCAATGTACCTCGTGTGTTATGTTTTAGTAGAACACGGTTCTCTTCGAAACAATTCACAGTAGCGTTCCAGCTACAGAAACCAGATTAAGGACTCTGTAATATAATAACAGTGTGTAAGAAGACGGTGATCGTGTAATTATTGTTCAGATTTTCATCTTTCTCTTTGCGTTGTTGAAGCGTTTGACCTAGTAAATTACGTATTAGCGTACCCTTCCAGGCTCTGACGAAGGCGATACTGCCGAAACGTCAGCTACCGTTGTGTTATGTGTTTTATTTGTAACGAAGTAAAGGTGTACTGAATAACAACTTCGCGATTACTTAAAAGGAGAACGACAGATTTATAATCCAATGCCGAGGTTAACAGAAAGTCGATTTTGATAACATCAGATTGCTAGGAATCTCCAAGCTACGTTATTCTTCCCTCTGTTTACTACAGTGTTCGCTTTTCACTCACCATAGTAATTCAAATAGTTTCAGTCCACAGTTATTTAGCTGTTTATAATACAACGCATCGTAAATCTCTGCTTTCCTCATAACTATCCAATTATCCACAATGATTGCAATATTGAAGCCTACGCTTACTTCTTACTTGGATGGCCCGTCCTCATTGGTTGTGTAGGCCCTGGCAAAATTTCCAATTTTTTGGAGTCTTTCCGGTTTAACCATTGTGGTTCCGTGGGTTTCCAAGGTCAGCCCAGCCAAAGTTTGCCCCAGGTCGTCACCACCAAAGGCAGTCGCAGCCCTTTTGGATTAAAGGGAGATTTGCCACCACGCGACTAGTTTGGTACCAAGACGGTGACGGATCCTGGTATTGGTTTACTCTCGGCCGGGCTTCCTGGTGTTAACACCGAACTTCTTCTCAGCTGGAGAGATCGTGCCAAGTGGGGGGTGAGTAGGTGAATCTTCTAGGTGTACATCGTAGCCCAAAACTCAAGAACACCTCCCATTAGCCATGATAAAATGGTAAACCGTTTCAAGGAAAGCTTATGCTGTCGTATTTAATCCCAAACAACACACCCCGTGCATTTTCAGCCAGGTTCATTCTCACATTTTCTGTAACTCTGGACAAGAGAAGTGTACAAAATCTTTTTTTATTTTAGTGTAGAAAACATTCATTTACACTATAGTCAGATCAGATTTATTCTTTGAAAACGACCAAGTTGAATGACGGATGATTACCCGTGTGGAATCGCCTTAATACAAACTTACATTAACGAAGAAGGATTTTTTCCGGGAATTCAGAATGCAACTATAGCAACATAAGAATCCAACTAATAGAATACAAAATAATAAATAACACTATCTATGAATAACAAATGACTTGAAAATTTAGACTACTGTGTAGAAAAATGACGTCACAAGTACAAGGAAATAAACAGGCAGTACGAAATACGTTAGGAACTTATGAAATTATGGTAAATTTTTTAAAAAAAGTGAATAAATAGGGATGACAATTTGCACTCTGCTACGTGAAATGACGAATTCAATAACTTAAAACTTCTGACAACAGTGCTAAGTAGGTAAATCGATTGCGCTGTCTTCGATTTTTCGCTCAAATGGTAAATAAACGTGAAATCCAAATGAGCCATTTGAGAATGATCCAGGATTACAAACGACGGTTTCTGTTTAAGAAAACATTTCCGTTGAAGAAGAAAGATGACGAACATTGTATTTATGGGAAAGATTGGGATTTTTTATTGCATGGGAAAGATGAAAGATTATATGGGAAAGATCACGAACTTTGTATTTAATAAAGTATGCGATCCTTATTTGATATATCTTATGACATTACCAGGGGGCTACAATAGGAAGACAAAAAAAGATTTTTAAAAAGCCGGTCTAAGGAAGCAAAGATTTTAAAGACGAACCTGCTTGTATTTCAGCAAAAGATCGGAATTTATCTGCTACAACAAGCACATCAGGGAGCGGATATAAGCTCATCACATGATCAAATTCCCAAAGAACTGGAGCAATGTGGGCTGGCAGTGGAGAAAGGTGAACCTATTAGGAATTAAGGCTTCAGTGCCAAACATGTAAGCAGAATAGTTTGCTGAATAGGAATAAAGCTAAAACTAGAAGAAAAACGGGATTTGCAAAAGACGAACGAGAGTATGAGAAAATATACCTGGCTCAGAACCGTCTTCACAAAACTTTCTGTAATATTTTCTGACGCAACGGCATTTACCGCATGTCTATAATACCCGTAATATTAGTAGTAATAACAATAACAAACTACAATAATAATAAAGAATAAAGGATGAAACTCTCGGCGTTGATCAATCTCTGATGGATGCGCCATGCACTCGACTTCATTAAGCATCGTTGGAGGTGACTGAATGCATATCCGGCCTTTACGATGACTCGCAATGGCCTACTGATGTATCGAGTCAGTGCTGCTCTCCTCCCAGACAAAATTGGTACCAATTTGCCTACCCTGGAGGAATGGAAGGCTTGGTGAGTCACTGGCCCGGGAAACGATCACCTATATGTGTATTGTAGGGGCCTCCGACCACTGCGCCACACGCGCCGTTTTCAATAACAATAATAGAAATAAAAACAGTTAGCAATAATCAATGCGACAGCAGCACTAGAGCTACTGCCTTTTCAACGAAAACAATCACTATAAAGGAAGCAAACCTGCACATCTTCTCAACGAGATCGTTACGAAAAACCACTATCTCCTGACAAGCATACTGCACACGAACAGGATTTGTTGCAAATATGCAATTTGGAATTTGTTCGAAATAACTAAACAGTACTCCTGGTAAATGAGGTCGCGGTAAAACCTGAAACCATTAAAATCACAGTGAATTCATTTACGACACTTAAAATCTCACCACATACGACCCGAGCATTTATTTCCTACGTCTTCAAACAGGTTTAACCTTAACTTAAGTTTGGAAAAGAAAAAATCAAGTCCACAAAAAAAAATGACATAGAAGCTGTATTACTTAAGATTTTTAAAGCAAAAACTGTAGCTTCAAACATCGACTATACATTTGTGGACGAAGATGCATCCGAAACGGCGATAGACAAGAAGTCAGAAAAAATTTACGGTTTTCAAAAATGAAATTTCATCGCAACAGAATAGAAAGATTGTACCTTGTCGGCAAATATCAGTAGATTCTAGTAGATTTCCCATCATAAGTAAGATTTAAGACCGACAGCTCAGGTATATTTATTTAAAGTTGACTAGCTTACACATTTCCCACTTACTTGACACTAGATACTTGAACTGCGGACTCCAGCATAGTCACCATTTTTCGGAGGTTTGCTGGTTAAGCCATTGTGGTGGAGTCCCGAGGTCAGCCTAACTAAGGTCTGCTCCAGTTCGTCACCACGACAGGCACTCGCAACCCTTGTGGATCAGAGGGAGATTTGCCGTCATGCAACTTTGATAGCAGGACGGTGGTAGATCCTGGTACTGGTTTACTTTTAGCTAGCCTTCCTGATGGAAACGCCGAACTCGTTCTCAGCTTGGGTGACCCTCCTAGGGGACAACCCCCCCCCCCCCCCCCCCCCCCCCCCCCCCCCCCCCCCCCCCCCCCCNCCCCCCCCCCCCCCCCCCCCCCCGTTGTAGATCGCAGTCCGACACCCTGGAACACCTCACAGCCACGATGAGGCGGTAAGCCGTTGGGAGGCATACATTGTCGACTATGTATAAGTAAAGACCAATCAACATTGGCCAACAAGATCTATCAGACGTACGAGTTGAAAGCAATTCATGATAAATTATACGTGCCGAAAATGGTAAAAACACACCAAATTCAAACAAGGATCATCTGGACCAGGAACAAACACAAAATGCGTTGATGCAAAAGAAGAAGCAAAGTCGTTTAGCTGGTTGGCAAGTCTGAATTTAGGTGCTTAATTTAAAAACACATATAAACTATGTTCGAAGACCATTTTTAAGAGAAACACTTTTCATGAAGTTTTCAAAAAAGGAAGTAACTGAAGTGAAAGATAAATCCTATTGGCAATATAGTCCCCTTTAGGACAAGGACAATGTTCCATATATGAAATGGAAAACCAAATCAAACATACCTTCGAAAACCTGCATGAAGTAACTCCATAGTATCTCGCTGTCTTGGTCTTGAGCAAAAGTTTCCACAAAGTATGAAAGCTAGTGGCGGATCTGCCGAAAACCCGGAAAGCATGTGGTAAAGAGCTTGCATTACCTGCATAATAACGTATATTACTATAAGATGATCAAAAATCTGTATGTTAATCACTCAAAAGACCGACTTTATAGAAACTTTGGCATAGTTGATACGTTTATTTGTGTTCTTATGAACTGATCCTGCTGAGCCGATGTGAGGTTGGTACAATATTCCGTTGTCGTTGTGTTATTGGTCGATGACTAAGGTTTGGGCGATTTCGTCTTGCTCAGAACCTTGTTGTTACGAGTGGAACCTCGCATCGGCTCAACAAGATCAGTTCACAAGAACATATAAATAAATGTACGTTAATCGTTACAATTGGAAAAATAAACTAAAACAAACTAAGGTTATACGGTAACCAAAGGAAAAAAACTGCAACGCTTACTCTGGAATTGTCTAAATGAACATCCGATAAAATTACGATTTGAACGTTCGGATTGCTTCGCTCAGCAACACATAATTTAGCATTGCAACGAAATGCTACCTATAAATAGTGATAAAAACAAAAGCAATAAGAAAAACTGCTGCAGAGTGAAAACTTACGGGATCATCACCCCCGAACCAATTCACATTTCCAAACACTACACGTGTTTCCTCCGCTGACTCCAGTGGTACAAACGCCACTTCACGAACAGTAAGCAGTGTTGAGTCGTAAGAGCCCTGTTATGGTTTAACATGCCAAAAAATATAACAAAGTATAAAGAGGAGATAGAAGAACGGAAAAGACAGAAAGATAGATAGAAGGTAAAGAGAGAAAGTTAGCTGAGAGAAAGGCTAAACGAGGGAAAGCGCATAGTGTGATGGTGATCGCGTTCACCCAGAAAGGATGATAGTGTGTTCGATCCCCACTGCTGACACCTGCCGTCCGGCGTTTTGCAAATATCTTAGCATCATTGTGGTTGATTTTGCATAATACCCTATCGTGAAAATTGTAATAAGCAGTAAATAAAAAAGTTAACAAAATAATTCAATAAGTGGTTTAAAAGTATAGTTGCTGTAAAACTCTTTTTTTTTCGTTCACATATATGTTCAAGCTTTATGACGCCATAACTCGATAGTAGAACAGAAATCAAGATTTACATTTCTTCGATAAGCCTCCCACTTCTTTGAACATTTCTTTTACATAGGTCTGCTGCCTTGACTTAGGGATTACACGCTGCAAGGTAGTTGCTGTCAAAGTGGAACCAGGATTGTTTGAATTTATGGAGCAGACGGTGCAAGTTTCTGATTTTTCCATTTAGTTTCTGATCCAGGAATCCTTAAACGCAAATGACCCAAAGATTTGGACCCGTACTCCTAATGAACCCGCAAGGATTTGTTTCGGAAAGTCCTATTTCGGATATGCAGTAGTTCTCGCTTCAAGGGTGGGCCTCTATCCCTTCAAAAGGATCAAAACTGGGTTCTTCTCTTTCCCAAGGAATGCTTGATTGGGAACTTCATCTTAGCGCTCTCGTAATGACGCCTAACCTCGATTTTCTCGCAGAGAGAACTATGCCTAGTTTCCAGCCTTTATGAACTTGATGGTTTTTTGAAAATAACGAATAATTTCTCAGTAATTAGAGGACTTCATGGCTTGAAGACATGAGCTAATTGTAGATAATACTTTGCTCTATCGTCCTACAGGTATGGATATTTATGATGTTATTTACTATATGTCACCATGGTCCATCATGCAATCACATTACTCTCAGCATTTGGAAGTGTTCTGCAATTTATGGGTCTCTATCTTAGTATTTTTCACACCCGAACACTCTATATGACAACTATCATTCGCTATAGCAATTAGGTCCTGCCGTGAAAATTGTAACAGGCAGTAAATAAAAAAGTCAACATAGCAATTAGAATTTAAACAGTAGTCGATTAGCACCCAAACCTCAGGTTAGCGAAATCACTCAGAAAACTGCTTTTGTATATTTTAAAGCATGAAACAAGGCTTTTCCCGACCAACGCCTAACACGATATTTGTGTTCTCCGAGCTATCAACTGATAACAAAAAGCTTAGAAAAACAGTTCTAAGGCATTAAATAACAATTAAATACCAACATTATCAAGAATATTACCATTAAAATATTACACAATGTTAAAATTAACCATTGGGAAAAAGGATACGCAGAGGTGTCTTACAGACCACGCTTGCAAAACCATCTATAGGCGTCACTCGTCGTGAGGGTGTTAGTAAGATTAGATGCTGGTTTTGAAATTTCCCCCAAATCTTATACATAGAAACCAGAACGGTTTTATGAGTTGCAGTAGTTCCCCTTTCGATCAATAGTATGAAAAACATGGACTTCGTGAAAGTTCCTCCTCTTCTGGAATACCTCAGCACCGAATTAAGCAGCTGTTTTAAGAACTATGAGCCACTTCAAATGCAGAAGAAAAGGATTAAAATTCACACAACGAAACCAAGAAGGCCACAAAAATTCTAAGCTATTCTGTATTTCAACGTTTTAAATGACGCTAAAATATGTGTAAATAAACATAGTCTTTTAAAAAGACAAAGCCTATTCCACCACAAGAACTATTTTTTCACATGAGTCACAATGAAGGGATAAAACTTAAAAGATACGGAAAAAATGTACCTGGAAAATAGCCACACTGCCCAAAGTAAACATCCCATGCTGAAATCGAGTTTCCTCGTTAAATCCCACTTGAACTGAACCAGTCAGGTCTTCAATGTGATAGCAGTGGCTCTGAGCAACTTCATATAAAAATCTTATCAACAAACTACGCTTCTGAAACCAATTCCATGGAAAGCTTCCCGATCAATATTTTTGAGTTGCTGGAGAGAAAAGCCAAATGTGAAGTTGATTTATTAGCAATCTTAAGATGGAAAGAATCGTCAAACATGTCAAAGCAATAAGTACACAGTTAATGGATTAGCACCTTTTGTTGAGATAGCATGCCAACTACGACGACATCATTCTGCCGATGAGCACTCCCGAGAAGAGATTCAACCGTAGTGAACTTAATGCTTTGTAACTGCTTACATCGCGAGATCCTCTAAAATATGAACACCACAGTAAAAGTATGAATGAACACAACCATCCAATTGGTAAAGCCAAATTATTGAAATTTCACCTGAGCAACAAGCTGAAATCGATGTCTTCTCGCTTCAGTGGCTCTATCGACCGATGATATCACTTTCGGAATTTCATTAACCAGTAGCATTTTTCCACAATTAGCGTCAAATACGAAGCGAGGTAACGAAAACGCATCGAATACGTTGAACAACGATGTGCTAAGATTGAAAATCAGAAGGAATTCAAACAGAATTGACTAAACTCTTAAATAAACGGAAAAAGAATCTACGAAAACCTTGGTTCTGTCGCTCGATTGGAAATCTGCGCAAAAACGTCACGTATGACATCTTGAGTGACCACAGAAGTGGGTACTGCAATCCACATGACGTAAAGCCTTACTAGTTCCAGAAGTCGATCAGTACATACAATTGCAATAGTAAACGAAACAACATTGATTTGATGACAGATAATACGTTACGTAATGTCCCATGTAGCGCTCATTGAAGTCGAATGCATAGTGCATTCCTCAAGAGCTGATCAATGCCGAGAGCTTGATCCTTTATCTTCATCCATGCTCGGCCCACGATCCACAAAACCAACGATACAAGATACCATAAATTAAATAATAAGAACAAAAATAAAACTCGCATGACTGCTTCCTGATAGTGTCTATAATCCTTGTCATCCACTTCTTTCGTTTTTCTTTGTCGAACTTACAAATAGCCTCAACACACATGTCTACAACCTCCCTAGAATTGAAGGTGAGAAAAACAAACATAGTTTCATGATGGAAAACGCACTAACTTCTTCGCTTCAAATGCATTTATTCGAAAAGATGATGAGACCTCTCGACGAACCCTTGTCCGTTCGTCGTCCTCCATTCTCCAAAGGAATAAATAGGACCAAAAAGTCATAATGGACAAGCAGCTGTTCTTTCCAACTATACTTCACGTAAAGGCATTACAACCCCCTATGTTCACAATCTAATCGACACCAAACGAAAAATTTATTCGTAGAAAGAACGCACCATTTACATAAATATCGACAGGCTATTGGAGGGAACGAATGATAGATTAACTACAAGCACAAAATAAAGTAATACAACTGAAACAATAGTATCTTGGTAACACTGTGATAATAAGCAATACAAACACAATAATATGAGAAGTTACTCAATGTGGTGGTGCACCACGAAAAGGTGCCGGGGGTCCACGCATTGGAGGCATTCCCATTGGAACACCAAACGGAGGCATCTGAAAATGACAACAGAATGGCGTCGAGAAAAATAAGGAAAATCCACAATCGGTCATAAAATGGATTTCTGGAACAAAACGTCCTCTTCGAAAAAAAAACTCCCTAACAACTTACCGTTCCAGGAAATCCAAACGGTGGCATCGGGGCCCGCATACCGGCCACTGCAGCACCCATCACAGGTGGACGACCCATCATCGCTGGCATCATAGGCGCACCCATGGGTGTTCCCATCGCCGGTTTACCCATTGGTTTCGTCGCTCCACCGCCAGTGAATGCACGAGCTGTCGCATCTACGAGCTTCTGTGCTTGTTCTTCCATCCAACGCTAGAAAATTTCTCAAAAATTAGAGAAACTTCACAAATACAGAAAAAACCTGCCAAACTTGACATAGAAAAGTGTAGCTAATTTAAACGGAATGCTTCAATTACAAGTGAAAAGACAGGACAGTGATGAGCTTACGTGAATAAACGAGAAATGAAAGAGAATGAAAAACCAAGGCACACAAGAATACGTCTTTGCTCATGCTTTAGACATACCTGGATTATTATTAAAGCGAAAGCTGAAATCTGCTTCCCCCTAGATGACACTCCCCAACTCTACTTGAAACTAATTTTAAAATAACAATAGATTTACCACATTTAAACACACTGTCACACCAAAGATACGAAATTATTTCTCCGAAAAGGGTAATAACAGGGCTCAACCTCGCTACAGACAACTGCGGTCGGGAGTTTTGATAACGCTTCAGTTTCATTGTAGCTGAAATTATTTCGTTCTTTTCTCCACAAAGAGTTTGTTTTTCTCATTGAAACAGTCAATGCTTAACAATACAAATATTAGCGCGTAAGAAAACCGATGAATAAAACAAGAAAAATTGAGAGCAAAAACGCTAGTCTTTAGATAAACGTGAACTTGATGAACACGATCATCCAGACTTCTATCAAAATGTTAACAAAGTCTGAGTAAAGATACTTGAAGATGTTAAACTAGCACATCAAAAGGACAAAACATAGACATCTTGATACAGAAGTTTTGTAAAGTGATTTTCACTTCGAAATTTTTTACATACATTTTTTACATTTTACGTTTCACTGCTTTTGCTTCCTTTAAGAAAACTTTATAAGAACTTCGTGTAGACTGAACAAACCAAAACGACATAGACATAGACACCTTGAATTCGTAACCCACTTATTCAAACCTTCAAGAGCTAACTGATGGTATACCTCTACCCTTACACACAAGCAATACTTTGTATATAGAATAGGTAGTTCTAAGAAACAAAAGCATACAACCGCAATGATGCTGAGATATTTGCAAAACTTGGATCGTTGATGGAAGTGTTAGGTAGAGAACTAGCCGAGAGAAACGCAAAGCAAGATCCTCAGTGGTGCACTGTGTAATATACGAGCCCCGGAAAGACTAATCGTGGCTCGATCTGACCCGGGGTCCAAGTTTTGTGAATATCTCAGCATCATTGTGGTTGTATCTCACATCACACACTTCCGTGAAAACTATAGTAGGCAACAAACAAAAGATATCATATTGTTATCGAAAATGAGAAGATGAACTACCTGATAGAACATCCGTACATTTTCCTTGTGCTTTCGTCCACCATTGTGCGTCTTCCGTACAGACGGCGAGTCATGAGTGAGGAACGTATCGCAGTAATCACAATAATACTTCGGCATTTCGTTTTCTAAAATGAATCAAAGACACCTGAAGAAGAGATGAAAGTCCTCCATAAGCAAGCGATGAACATTAGTACAAATGTATGACAGGAATATCCTTCAAAATTACGTCGTATAACTAGATGAAAGCTTCATTGACAATAACAGCCTCCAATGAGAAAAATACGAAAGTAAACTAAAGTTTACAGTTCATTTACATGAGTAATCACAGCTTGACAGACCGTTACATGCGAGAGAACCTATGAAACAGTTACTTTGGCACTTTACAAAAAGTTGCTCTAAAGCCGAGAAAAACGTTAAACAGTCATTCAAGTAAAAACTTAAAGATTAAGACAACTTAGCGTTGCTGTTACAATCTAACTAAAATCACCACTTTTAGTCTCATCTTAGAAATGAATTTTCTACATTATTTTGCTAAGCAAAAGCAGAGATTATGTAGTAGGAGTGAACCTAACTCTGTCTCGCTCTGCTCTTCTTACCATAAAAAAACTAATCTAAAAAATACAGACGATTTAACAGCTGATCTTAAAAAAATTCACAAACCCAATTAAACCAGACGCATAAACACCGGCTACCTAAAACAACAGAATCACTGTGAAGGTATCAGCTAATCTCTAATCATAAGCTTGTAACTTCCATCCCAACGGCTTACCGCCTCATCGTGGTTAGGAGATGTTCCTGGGTGTCGGACTGCGACATGCGGAGAAGGGATTCGTCCTCCAAAGCTGAGAAGTAGTCTGGTGCTTTCACTAAGAAGCCCAGCTAAGATTAAACCAATACCAGAATCCACCACCGTCCTTATATCAAACTAGTCGCACGGTGGCTAATCCTACTCTGATCCACAAAGGCTGCGACTGTCTATGGCGGTGACGATTTGGGGCAGACTTTTGCTAGGCTGACCGCGGTACTCCAAGGAATCACAACAGCTAGACCAAAAAAACTCCAAAGAATTGAGAGTGTGCTGGGACCCGCACAAATAGTGAGGACGGGCCGTTCAAGTATTCCAAGTAAGTACTAGTTTAAAGTCAACTGTAGCGTAAATATCCTTTCCATCAAATAAAATTTAAACGAGAAAGACAAGAATATACCTTACTATGTCGATGCTAGCAGAGAACAACATGCAAATAAGATTATGCTTAAAGGGAAGGGCCCCAAATTTCTAAACACTTCATCAGAATTCAAACACTTTTCAAAGTGCAAACATTAACCTGCTAGTTTCAAGAACTACAAACTACTTTTCCAATAATAAATGCAGCCATACTGGAACCGGTAAATGATTTCTGATAAGAAAGTTATGCAGAGCAATGTTGTCTGCAGCGAAGATGCCATTTAGTCGAGACCATAAGGTAGGAGACATTGGTGGATAAGCTCGCCCTTTACCACGACCGAGACATTTTGGCTTTCCATTATGTACCTGGATGAAAAATATACCAATGAAGATAGGATGATGTTGATGAAAACTGAAACAACACGAACTTGACAAAAGAATCCTTTTGATGGGCTGAAACGAATAGCGTGTGCGAAATCGAAGTAAGGAAGGCCAAGTTTCTGAGCTAACTCTGTCAAAACCTGAAGATCTATTACATAGATCTGTTGAAACACCTGAGACTTAACTTTTGCATTCACAACGACCACTGGAAATTTGAAAAACAGAAAGTATCCCGCTATTAGCTAACGTCATGAACCGCTTATTTAAAAAACAACTAGGAAGGCATGACAAAATGGAATATGTACGAACTTCATTCAACACAATGTGAAAGAAAGGACGGTACAAAACTAACAGTGACTGGATCTTCACGAAACTTTTCCCCATCAATGAGAATCAGATTTGACATGGGATATAATTCCAACCACCGATCAAAGTGATGGGTGTACCTATAAGTAGAACCGAATCAGGTCATACGAAATAAACAAAATATAACCACAATGATACTGAGATGTTTGCAAAACTCCTGACTGCTGGTGTCTGCGGTGTGGAGCGAACGCGCCATTACCCTTTCTGGGGGCTAACTTGTTCACCACAACACCACGCGAGTTCTTCGTTTCGCAAAACTGCTAACTTCACATACCGCCCTCCTGATATGCAGCGTTGTCTAATCTTTTTCAATTGGGGCGTTTCCGCATCTAAAACCGTTTCCATGTTTCCAGCCATAACAACTGAGGTTTCATTGTGAGCTAACATATGCTAAAGATAATTTTTGACTTAGACTTTTACATGTGTCAACACAAAGCTCCGATCACAAAAGACCCACTTGATACCATGAATAGGCTCTCCTAGCTGGATCGTAAAGTAGAACGACAATCTTAGCTTCTGGAACCAACGCATGGGCCTCCATTGGCGCATTGACATTGTCGAAATATGTGGCACTCTTTTCGAGCACTGTATGTGCGTTAGTAAACTGTCGCGAGTACCTACGTAAAACAACTTACAGACAGAGACATGAAATAACAAGTCACATGGTCCCTCAACCAAACAACCACTCTTATAATCTATAACGAATTAAAGAGAGCAACTAAACTGAAGAAATTGGAAGTGTCGAAGTTCAACACTTACCACTCTATTCCTTTATGATAGTTTGAACCACCAAAGAATTGTAGTTCCTCAAATGACCCAGGAATAGGCGCATTAGTGGAAACATTAGGATGTAACGACAAAAACATTGCCAAAGCAGATGTACCTATCAAGGAAAGCAATGTACAAATGATAACAACGCAAATCAATTTTTCATGTCCCGATGTGGTATTCATATTTCATTTATTTTACTCCATACTGCTTTTATTTATTTCATAAGATCCGTCATCAGATGCACTGCGCAGATCCCAGCACCTCTTGCATTTGATTCGTTTCCTAGCAATCATCGTTTGTTCCGGCTGCTGTTTAAAATTTCGTCCTCTTCATGAATTTCACTGAATGATGCCCAAGTCGATTCTCCTTGCAATCTCGGAGATAGCCGAGTTAGCACATTTCCACGTAGATTGAGGGTAAGCGTTAGGTATGGAGTCGAATCAAGACCTTAGTCTCTGATAGGTTGCATTGCTAACCACTGCGTTATCTCCCTCCGTACTGTGATAGTAAAGTTGACCCGCGAAGCAAAAAAAAACAGTTGCTCAGCACCGATTCCAAAGAAATATGAAGCACCATTCCAGTGTCCTTATATCTCAAAACGGTTACAAACGGAGCGTAATCCATCATATTGCCACCCAACAATTAAGATTAGTGAACAATTATTTAGTCACTTTCAGGTATAAAGGTTGGTCAATCCCTGAGGGATACGCCATACATTCGACTTCATTAACCATCGCTGGAGGTGACTGAATGCTTGTCTAGCCTGTACAATGACTAGCGGTGGCCTACTGATGTATCGAGCCAGTGTTGCTATCCTCTCAGACAAGTCTGGCGCCAATTTCCCGACCCCGGAGTGATGGAGGGCCCGGTGGGTCATGAGCCCTGAGATCGATCCGTGTGTGTTGCAGCGCGCCTCCGACCACTGCACCACACGCCCTTACTTTCGGGTACACTTTTACCAAATGTGCATCTTGCAGTAATAGCGAGGTTATCCGACCTTATCCATCTCACAACTCAAAAACGCTTTAGAGTAACGTGCATTACAGTGGAAGATTTCTTCAAACGAACGCCGCTTCAAGTATTAGATAGAGATAAGATTTACTATGAAACATTTGCTAAGTATAAAACAGTCATCAAGGCAATATAAACCAAACCTGTTTTTTGTGGTCCAACAATTAATGTGTTAGGAAATATAAGAGTTGAACAGTTTAGAGAAGGCGGCAAGATTATTTTATGTCGCGGATCCTCGCATGGATTCTGCAAAATATTCATGCATGTAAAGAAATAGATTTGCCATTTGCTAAGTGGTACATTCTACGGTAAACTCGCACTGCTTCTTTTTACTGTTGGAAAAAAGAGTCAGTTCGAATATCTCAATGGTATCACGTTGGCTTACGTCTGTAACTAACAAAGTCGATCTTTACCAAAAGTCATGCTATCCAGCGAACAACACTTGCACACATAGTAACGGTCTCTACATCTTTCAACTAATAAAGACATTGAGGCATTGTATGCGATAGCGAAAGAATGCACTACACCATCCATGGTAGCCTCAGGCTCAAACTTGATTATCCAAGCTTGAAACCATGGATGGTGTAGTGCATTCTGTCGCTACCGCCTATAATGCCTCATTGTTTTTATCAACTTACAAACATATTTAAACAAATCCTGAAGTACAATTAAAGGATACTCACGCTCCAGATAGGATCTTTTTCCTGTGGCATTAACGAGAAATACATCTGAGACGACTCAACTGGACTTTGCCATCGCAGTCTAATATTTGTCCAGCAACGTATAAATCTCACCAGATTATCGAATGTGTACGATGCTAATCGATCATGTGCAAAATTCTGTTGATGGGTCATGAAAATAGATATCTGAAAGTTCACAAGATTCCGAAATTACTGGATTTGCTGTTACAGATGAATAAATGTAAAATGAATAAATTACCTACAGGATTCAACAGTATGGTGAAGAATAGTTCACCACCATAAATCAGGCTTGTCAGCTTAGAAAAACCACCAGGGTAGTTGTGGAAAAATTGTGTGTGCGTATAGAGGCCGCATGTCTGTCGTGGAAGCACCTGTAACAACCAATCGAATCTGAAGAATATTTTTAAACCGAATTTTGCTAAATGTTCTCATAGAAACTCCCAAGTCCGACTTTCTATTAACCTCGGCATCGATTGAATAATTCTTTCTACATTGACGAAACGGGTAGACCACTCTGCGTACGTTTGAAAGAACACCTAGTCGCAAACGTAAACCAAATACTCCACTAGACACGCAGTGGACGCAGAGACATAACGGAGAAGATTTTGGAGTAAGGGTTACTATCCTCGCGCAAGAATCGAGAACACAAGCGCGCAAAACTCTAGAGGCATTCCGGATTAATTCCAAGAATCCGAAAATGAACCCCAAGGAGGAATGCCTCACTATCACGCGTGATATTGGACAGTATATAAACCTGTTATTCTCATGGGAGGGCACATTATGCTTCCATGTGAATTCTGTGCGGTCGGTCTTCACACGACATATTCATTGGAAGACTCATAGAAAGCGGTGAGGGTGCAGGGCTATGTTAAATGTGATTGAAATCCTGGTTTAGCGTTTTCTCTGTTTGATTACGGAGGTGTTTGGCCGGATAGTTTGCTGTCAACTTGACCTTTCCAGGCTCTGAGGAAGGCGAAATCCGCCGAAACGTCAGCTTGTGCGTAAACAAAGAAATAAAATAGCACTCGTGTTTGCTGAACAGAAGTAGGAAGAATTGTTCTCATAAAATTCTCTTGCCATTAGTTTCTTCGTCAGCACTTCAAGAACGGGATATGCTCTACCGTCAGCATGAGAAATCAATGTTTTCTTATATGATTCAGCTATATGAAGCTGTTACAAACAGTTTTACGTGGTTAACTCTTCTTCAGAGCTGCACTGATTCGAGTCGATTGTCCACAGCTGGCCGGTGTCTGATCGAGGCGAATCAAGTAGAATCGTAGCACTCCGTGCCAGCGAATAATGAAACCGTGGCTGCAGTATGCAATGCTGGCGAAAATGCGGGTCATGTCGGCTAGGAACAGGTTAAAAACAATCGTGTTTGAAAAGGTGTGGCTAGTGAGGACACTTCCTTTGGACAGTGCTACATCCCATTGGAATTAACTCGATGCAATCAAGAAGTACAGGATTGCGAGAACGATCGGATGAGTACAACCAAATCGGATCAATGTGGCTCTGAATAGGGCGAAGGAGCCGGAACCCTAGCCGAATAAAACTTTATAGACAACCTCGTATTAGTTAGATCATAGCAAATAGTCCCTTTTTTCACTTTAGTTCATATGTGTTTGTTTCCCACAAACAAAGTCCAACAGTCCGCTCATAAATAGTGTAAAAATGTATATGCTCCTACCGAAACATTCATATGTACAAATCCTCGTCTGCTAGACGCTGGTTTAAAATGCGGATATTCTTCA
This sequence comes from Angiostrongylus costaricensis, assembly GCA_900624975.1. Taxonomy (NCBI): domain Eukaryota; kingdom Metazoa; phylum Nematoda; class Chromadorea; order Rhabditida; family Metastrongylidae; genus Angiostrongylus; species Angiostrongylus costaricensis. The sequence goes on from UYYA01004430.1 coordinate 21,824, forward strand.
GTGGCGGTGATTTCCACTTTCCAAACCTGATTTGAAATGGAATAAGAGAAAACCGACAGAAATCAACAAAAAGTAATGCAAAACATCAGATACTGACAAAGGTAAGTACCTTTCTCCAAGCATTATAAAGGTCAGTATGAATAGGATATACACCATCGTGTTGTGGAGCAATCGCGTATGGATACTTCACAGGAAGTCGCATATTCTGTTAGAAAGAAATCGTGAAGTAGTGTCTGGACTGGACAAGAAATCTGGACAAAGATTCGCTCCTTTGAAACGAAAGAGTAAACTATTCCACCTCGGCAAACATAAAATTCTGAACCATAGTCGCCTCCAAATAAGTAAGGTTATGTTCGTGGGCATGGTTGTGACGCCACATATGGGGAAACCAAATGAAATGCTGCGCCAGTTCTAAAGAAAAGTTACGAGCAGAAAACTAAGAGATAAAAATTGACTGAGAGATTAAGAAGATGAGCTCACCAACTAGACGCTCATCGCCACGGTCCTCATTATCATCTCCATTGTGGAAATAGCTGCCGGAGAAGCCAAGCATGTAAGTGAAGTTGGATATGTATTGACGAAGGTGTTTCTGGCTTGCAAGTAATGCTCTGTAGAGTAGAAAATAGGAATATACGGTTTGAACAGAAAAGAAAAGCACTAATTTCACTACTTAAACTATAATATTAAAGCATGGATAGGCCCTTCCTCACTAGATGTGCGGATCCCAGCTTAATTTCCATTGTCTCGGAGTTTTACTGGCCTAGCCAATGTGGTTTTCTGTAGTCCCGAGGTCAGCCAGGCCAAAGTCTGCCCAAGACGTCACCACAACTACCAAGCAGTCGCCATCTTTACGGATAAGAGGGAGATTTGCCACCATGCGACTAATTTGATACCAGGACGATGGTTAATCCTGGCATTGGTTTACTCTTAGCCTGGCTTCCTGATGGAAACGCTGGACTACTTCTCAACTTGGGAGGTTCTGTTGGTGGGATGAACCTTCCCGCTGTACATCGCAGCCCGACACCCAGGAACACCTCTCACTCACGATGAGGAGGCAAACCGTTGGGAGGTTTATATTAAAACTAAGTTAGATGAATTACCAAAACCATACTAACGTTACATCATCTTCAACCATTCGTGTACCCCGAGCACCAACAAATATATCGTCGATATCAATTTGAACATAACGATCCAAACTCCACCCGATACGACCACCCGTTGTGTACCACAGCACATCAAGAAATGTCATCTGGAAACTTAAACGATAAGAGTGCCTATAGGATTTTAAACTGGACACATAACTAACTAGAAGTAGAACTTGCCAAACTATATATTCTAAAAGAGGCAAAAATTCACAACTGTTTGATGCTGTATGCAAACGAATACTTACGAACTGAGATAATAACTGGTCCAGTGCTGAATTCTCCCACTCTTTTGATCGGAAAAAGCAGCTATATGCAAAACATGCTTTAGATACTCTTAAAGCTTCTAAAACGTCATAATTTTATCTATAACCAGAGGGATGCTAAGATATGAGCTAGAAAAAGCTCACTTGGGTTTCGACTTAGCAGTTACCCCTATCGGTGGAATACCATTATATAGTTCGATACTTCTCATTTACAAAAACACAAAGATAAAAGAAGACGATGAGTACCAAGGTATAACACTATTTGCTCACTAAACCACAAAAATTAAAGATTTAAAGAATCCATATAAGACCGTTAGGTGCCATTGCTTTCATTACGAACCACAGAAGATGTAACTTAGGTAATGAAAGTAACTGCGAAGGGTTCACTTCTCACAGTAATCCCGAAAGAAAACAAACCTTTACCATCCAATCAGTCACATTGTAGCCAAAAAGAACTCGTTCCACATTATCCACTTCACCTTTATCATGAAGAACCGCAGCACGAGGTCGACCAAGAACGTCTCTTGCCGACAAAACCTTAGAATCACGTCATCGACATTAGCGTTAGCGGAAAAACTTATGAAGCGTGGCGATTTACAATGTTAACTTTTGTATTTATTCCTAGTGCAATTTTTTATGGCACGGTATTATGCGACATACAACCACAACGGTGTTGAGATATTTGCAAAACTCCGGATGGCAGGTGTCTCAGCGGTGGAGAGCGAACGCGTTATTACCTTTTTCGGAGGCTAACGCGTTCACCACCACACCATGCGTGTCCTTCGTTTCGCCTTTCCCTCAGCTAGTTTTCTACCTACCGAACTCAATATCCTAGCGATATTTCAAAACAAACACTAAAAATTACTTACAGTGGTATACGCTGGCGATTCTTCGAATAGAACCCAGTCTTGCGTGTTGATATTTGTCCTCTCAGCTCCGATGCGAGAGATCCGATGGATAGTGGAGTCAGCCACTTTCAAGGACGAAACCTCTTGGTTCTGCCAGAAGTACAACAGGGAATCTTTGATTTTCACTTTTTTATAAGTGATATTAGGTCTTGTAAACAGGAACGATATGAGGGGTACTTTATAGTCAACGCAGTACTTATCCAACAGCTGTCGACTCCACTTCGCCAAATTGAGATATTTGTAGTGGTTCTCAATAATAATAACGGCATAACGACCGCGCAAAGTCGTTGTTGTAAGTGAAGGTAAGTTCTTCGTAAAGGTTTCCGTTCGAAACGGGTACCTTGAAGCGCTGAGAATCTGCTGAAGCAGACGACCATGACGTGAAGAAGTACTTTCCAGTAGTATTAATGCACGATGTTCGGTTAGATTTCGAAAAACGAATGACGGCTGGGTTGTCTGAGTGACTGAAGTGTTACAAGGACATTTATAAAAGGGTAGCTTTTGTGGAGGATAGCGACGCACTGCAATATCAGGCCTGAGTAGAGGTCGACAAATGAGTAGGAAAAAGACGGCGCACGCCAACACCAACGCCAGCTTGAAGAACTTCAGCAGCCGCCGGTTGTAGTACGGCAACATAGGGTAGGATCTTTGTTGAGCAGCCGGCCATATCACATACTAGAAGTACACTGAAAAGGTTAACGTATACATAAGATTCTTGAAAAGAAATTATATACGAAATTTAATAACAATACATCTCCATATAGTAAGGAACAGCCTTGATCTCAATGGCAGTAACAACTCAGTGAGGGAGCGTTTGTAGCGCAGTAGTCAGAAGTGCCCTACAATACACATGGGATCGATCGCCGCGCCACAGGCTGTGCTCCACCCCTGCGAGATCGAAAAATTGGTACCATACTTGTCTGGGAGGATAGTAGCACTGGCATGATGCATCGGTAGGCCACCGCGAGTCATTGTAAAGACCAGATATGCATTAAGTCACCTCCAACGATGCTTAATGAAGAAACAGCTAGAACAGTGTGCTTTAAAAATCAAGCTCTAAGAAACTTAGAAACGTTAAAAAAACCTCCACATAACGATATTAGGCATGGAAAAGATGACAATAACCCTCATTTCAAAGACTATTCGTACCACATCGCTCTCTGCCAAAACTTTTGCACAGGAAATCTAAGAAGGATTTAATTATAAACAGCGGTAGTCTTAAAGTCGCATTACGCAAAACTCCTCAAAAAAAAGAGAACTTCCTCGGAAAAGCTTATGAATAAAAAGTCAACGAAGCTCCCGCCGGATACGTGAAGCGTCCGATCGATGATAGCGATGAGAAAATGTTGCTCCAATGCTAATCAAGAACGAACGGTCCCGCCCATTTTCTTTCTCGGAAATATCTTTCAACATTGAGAACCGTTTGTGGTTAAGCAGTAGCTTTGTTAAAATATTTTCAATCTGCTAAGCAGAACGGAGATCCATAGGAATCACACATTTTCTGCCAACTGAATAGAGACTTACTTATTCCGTAGCGGTAAAACTCCAGGATTCTGGAGACAATGTGTGGTTGTTGGAGATTTTCTCAACAGCTAGTCGTCGAGATGCTTGGTTGGAAAAGTGATTTAGCGTTGGTGAAACATGCAGTGAGCATCCTGAATGTGATAGAGCTTTGTAGGACAATTATTCTAATATTGGGGGATGCCGCAGTGGTTAGTGATGCTGTCGATCAGGAACGAACGGCACTAGTTCGATCAGTCCAAACGATCTCCTCCGATCTACGTGGGAACGCCTTAGCGTGGCAATCTCTCAGGCTGCAAGGAGACTGATACAGCCAGCGTTCTACGGTGTTCATGAAGAAGATGAAATCCTCATGCAGCAGCTGAAACAACACGCGAAATGTTCGAGGAGCATTGTGAACTATGAGTGCGAGAGAACGAAACGAATGCGAGAAGTACTGAGATCCGCACAGTAGATGTGAAAGACTGAACGTGGAAAGCAAAAATAAAAAGTATTTTAATATTTGTAGCGTTTTGGGATCCATGGTCACGGTGAACGAATTTCGATCGGGTCAATGCCGATCACAAATGCTGCATTTCTTGGTGCGTTTTGTAGATTACTCTAACAGTGTGGTTCTGTTGTGGTAGTTTCCTGAGTATGTTCTAAGTTATAGTGGATGGTTTCGTGGGTTATTAAAAAGAGACGTTATAGGTTATAACTTTCAAACCGTTATAGGTTATAAATTTGCACTTTAAAATTTGTCATACGTTCTGCAGCAACCTATTGTGAAGTCTCATTTTCCCATTCTTTGGTTGAAAAGTGGTCTATAATGCAGTGAAAATAATAGAACCACCAAAGAGTTAACTCGCTATTTTCTTGATTAATGCTCACGAAGTTGTAGTTGTATATTATTTATTCACAACATCTGACGTTTCGGTGGATTTCGCTCCCTCCTGATCCTAGAAAGGTAGGAATGCAAAGTTGACTGCAACCTAGTCAGCCATATACTATACGTCTACATAACCAAAACAGAAAAACACTAAACCAAAATTTCAACCACATTGAAAACGAAACTGCTACTTGACACACTCATCGCTTTCTATGAGCCTTCTACTAGGTATTTCACTTGGGGATCAACAGCACAGAATTTGGATGAGTAATGTGCCTTTCTCACATTAAAATATCAGTTTTAAATACTGCGTGAGATTGCGTGTGATAGCGAGGCGCTCCTCGCTGCGGTTCATCTTCGGCTTTATGGAATCTGTCCGGAATGCTTCAAGTGTTTGCGTGCACGCATTTTCGATTTCTGCGCAAGTATAACAACTTCTAGTGCAAAATATTTCCCGTTATGCCTCTGCATCCTGTGCACGCCTTGTAGTCTATTTAGTCAAACTTTAATTTTATCGACTAAGTATTCTTTTACACTGACGTGGAATGATGTACCGCTTTCACCAATGTATTCGTCTCCGCACGCTTTACAAGCGGTTAGATAGACTGTACCCGAACTCATGCAATCACCGTCCTTACCGTTGGGGCAAATTATACAATTTTGCGTTGTACATAGACGATCATACAGGCGGTTGCGAACTAGTTGGCTTTTTAGAATGCCCGGTGGTATTTCTTATTACTCTAACCGAATTCTGTAAACCGGCCTTTCTTAAGCAGCGTGTTATAGCTGCACTTAGCTCATTTGAGACGAAGAGCAAGATAAACGGGAACTTTTTATCGCTAGAATTATCGTTTGGGGCATGGACCTTCCTCTACACCTACTCCGAAGAGCTACAGTTTCGTAGCCATTGGAAATGGCTATTTCCCGCGTCAGTTTCCGGGATTTTTCCTTCTGCTCTCTTCCTGTGCACAAGCTGGTGGTTGTTCGAAACATGTATCTTACAAGCGCCCTTTTTGTGTGTGAAGAGTGAGAGGAGAGGTAATGAAGCAAGATGTTTTTCTTCGTATTCTTGTTGAGCAAACCCGAGGTGTTACTTTTATTCTTTATTCACGAATTAATTATTCACTTCTCTATTTATTCTCTACGAGACATTCGCAGTGGAAGCCTCATAGAAAGTGGCGAGTGTGCAAAGCTGTGTTCAATCTGATTGAAACCTTGGTTTAGCGCTCCCTTTGTTTGGTTATGGAGGTTTTTGGCCGAATAGATTGCTGTCAACTTGACCTTTCCAGGCCCTGAGGAAGGCGAAATTCTCCGAAACGTTAGCTTTTTCGTGAATAAAGAATAAAAATAACACCTCGTGTTTGCTCAACAAGAATACGAAGAATTACTTGATCAATGCCGAGGTTAATAGAAAGTCGGTCGTTGGAGTTACTGAAAGATGTTTTTGCTATTTGGCTTTCGGTACCACTTCGTAATGTAGCCATTTTCTGGCAAGTTAATTTGGACGTTCAGGAATGGAAGCCAGTTTTCTTTCGTTTCCTCGGGTGAACTTCATATAGTCTGACTGTTGGTTAAACAACTCGAGACATTTGTCCATTTCCTCTTGTGTTGAGCAAAGGACAAAACAGTCATCTGTATATCTACAGTAGAGCAACGGCCGGAGATCGGTTGCTGGTGCTTCAATCTTAGAAATAAACGCAATGGCAAGGTTTGGTGCCAGTCACTGTCCCATTACCAACTCTCTTATTTGGACATAGTACTTTTCAGACCATCAGAAGATTGAGCAGCTCAAGCACTCTTTTAAAGGTGCTATCAACTGCTCTGTCGTGAAGCCAAGCATTTCTTGTTCCTTTGTGTTGTATAAGACTTTCAAGGACAGCTTGCATAGCGAAGCTGTTCGATACGTTTGTATAAATAGCGGTAACTTCGAAGGACTTTATCGCACAGGCGTTGTTAGGACGCGTGTTACGTAAACTCTGGGGCTAATTCACTATCTGGAGCTCCCTTAGTCGTAAGCCTTCATTTGTTTCCTTCCAAGGCTGCAATGCACTGCATACAAGCGATTAAGCAATTTTGGCAGTATGGGAACAGGAACAAAAACAGTACTGGCTAAAGCTGTAAACGTTAAACAAAGCGTCAGAAACGTCTTCCAGGAGTTCATCAATGACGAGAACGAAATTGTCGTTTCCAAGCATCGAGGCAGAATGGTCAGTAAATGGTAAAAGGCAACGGAAAAAGTCATGCAGAACTTTTACTCCAATCTCACTGGAAGCTTCTTCCGCTTGTCTCTATATTATTACCATAACGGACATCATATTGAGACGGACGGACACCCTTTGTCGTCTGTTCCTCTTTCTTATACCCGACTTGGCACTTTGTCGGTTCCATGTAATATGTGAATTCCCAGTTAACGGAGCTCCACTTCGAGCGCGCAGTTGTTCAGAAGCGGTGATCTATACAACATCGGTAACTATCCCTTATTCCTATCGGATAAAATAGTAATGGAAGCTGGTGCTCGGCAACTCCGGCGCTTGTAAAAAAATTGGTCATTACTTGAATCTGAAGAATACGATATTTATGAGGGACGGATCCGTTTCTGATGCACTCCCAAATAGCTCTGACGTGCTCCACCTATAAATCCAACTCGGAAAGCTAATAAAATGAACAACTTTGCTCCATAACTAAGTTAGATGGGAACAACTTTTGCTGCTTTTACAAGGGAACCAAAGAGGTATCAAAAATTACGGAAGCACCAAAGGGATTGAGGAAGACCTAGAAGTCGAAACGTTAGCCGAACAAATGTCCAGTGATAATCTCGTGTTAGCTTATCAATGAAGTAAGGCACATCTGCACCAATAGGTCAGTTTCAATGCCAAGCCAGAGAATATTATTATTTGACCAAGTACGACCAATGAGGCTGAAAACACAATTTCATTTAAAGTTTTGTTGAAACGGGAAATTTTTTGAAAACATTGGTCAGGATAAAATTTGGTGAACTCTTCGTTGTTCATTTTATAGAGCTCTATTACGCTCTATTCTAGATGGCTTTCATTTTATTTTTTTCGAGTGATTTGCCGTGTTCCAGACAAATCAACTGTTTGTTTACAAATTGAAACAACTTATATCACACGAAGATACCAGACCTTAAGGGTATTCCAATGAGAATTATTAGTAATAAAACAACTAGTGGAAAGTTTTTTTCAGGAGGAAATCGATTTTTCAACGTTTGGATAGAAACTTCGCAATTTTTTCTTTATTTTTTCCTGCATGGGACAATTGCCGTTTTCGTTTTCAGTGCCTGAGGGTCTACAACACCAGCCGAAATTTGTTGCGATCTCAAAGAGAGTATAAACCTGGCCACAATTCAATAGTTTCAAACCTAAATCTACGAACATTTTTTCTATTTTCTTTATTTTCTTCTAATTTTTCTTCTGCTTTTCAAGAAGTGTTCCTACCTTATATTTCGAGTGCCTAGAGTTCAGTTTTTCTTTTATTTTACACGACCCCTCTTTTCATATCTAGTGTGCCGATCCCAGTACTTCCTACATTCGATTCATTTCATTGCATCCATCATCCACGAAAGGCTTCGAATTTCTATTGCATGTGAGGTCCGTAGCAGCATGGGGATTTCCTTTTCGTTATGAATGTCGATCATTGCGGGTCGAGCCGATTTTCTGCTGAAATCCTGAGATAGCCAGGAGAGTGCCTTCTCAGTTTGCCTGCAAAGAGCAAACTCTTACCTCAGAAAACTGGTACCTCTGTTCCCACTCCGAGAAATGAAAGACTTGGTGATTTCGAGCGAAGCATATGATCATACCAAAGATCACGCGTGTACGGGAGGAATGGCAGGGACCATCCAATCACTACACTAACGAAAATGGCTCTCGCAATGGCAACTGGATTGTGTTAGGTCATTATTGTCATTGGTCATATGGCATGCCCTTCGCGTCTTTCACTTGTGGCGTTCGTGGTCTCGATAGATATGGGATTACGAAAATCGAACAAAATCCTCTGTTTCACAACAGCATACAAGGAGGGCTACTCAACTATAAACTTTGTACTTGCTACTCTTAGTCGAGTAATATTGGTATGTGTTACTTATTCTTCATCCTACCTTGTTAATCCATTACAGGAACGGATCTGTCTTAATTTTAATTTTAATCCTTTGTTATTAAGTTACTGCTGCGTATTGAGCAATGTCTTGGCTACATCTAACACCTGGCTGGAATGCAATAAACAGAACGCGTCTTTGTATTCAGTCCGTTTGCTTGCTTACTTGTTTTCCACTTTCGATTAATTTTTATCGTCACGTCATTTTGTTTCACCGTGTCTTATTCAGACCAACACATATGAACTATCAGTCGGTATGAAGTCTACCAACTCGCTTAGGTCGTTGTGGTCACATCATTTGGATTCGCTAGTAACTTGCTTATAAGCTTTAGTTAACATCTTTTCGCATTTGAATACCCGAACCTTCAGTTACTTGTTTCGCTCTCAAACTATAATCCCACAACCACAATGATGCTGAGATATTTGCAAAACTCCGGCCGCAGGTCTGTTGTTACCCTTTCCGGTGGCTAAGGCGATCACCACCACACATGCAGGTCCTTCCTTTCGCCTGTCTATCAGATAGTTTTCTATTGATCAGTGCCATCAGCACTCACCCGTTAGCATTGTAGTTAGCAGTATAATCCGACACTTTTTTCCATATGACATTGCATGAGTGTTGCGAGATTATTGACGTTACAGGAGAGACATTGATCGAAGCATTTTACGATACCGATGTATTGTTCTCCTTTTTATTCTTACTTTGTCTGGAAAAACCAATCAAAGCACTTTAATCACAAAAGACATTCTCCTTCTATTTATAATTGTAGCAGAAGTGCTTGTCTATTGCCGCTGAACTGAATTTTTGTTTGACGAATCCGGGATTTAGCGCGCATAGAACTGCTGATAAAATTTCGTGAACATATGTACTCAGAGAATGACGGTAGCCTTCTTCACCAAATGATCAATTTTCTGTAACCTAGATGTCTGGCAAATGTCTCATGCCGTTGATTACGTCAAACAATCTAGTTCAAATGATTACAGCTGTGATGAACACTCGTATTATGATCTTTAGATGAAACGAACCTACTTGAGCAGCATGGTTTTCGGCATTGACTTCTGCTATTTGAGATAGATCTAAAACATATTCTGAACATAAAGTTCTTTAGAGAGTACCAGTCGCTGTTGTTCTTAGCTCTTGTTGAATACAAGAAGACCATCAACATCATCGACGCGAGGGTCGTTCTGTTGGCGCTACTCATCCTAATTGTGGAAGCGTACAATGTATGAGCCGATGTTTAATGCAGTTACAGCGAGATATGGCTCAGCCATTTCAGTTTTTTTCCTTTTTTATATTACTGTCTTTCTAGACGGGCGGACGACGATACGATAATCATTGCGGCGAATGCTTTTCCCTCATACCAAGGTTTACTTTCTCAATTTCTCAAGTGAAAAGTGCCGAATGAAGTAATCGATAAATTGTAAGTGGAGAAAGCAACTGGTGGAAATTACTTGGAGATTTCAAAGGTGCGAATTTCATGGAACATCTGATATATGGTGGATCGTCCCTCCTAAAAGGACAGGGCATGGTTCTTCATTCGATCGGTGCCCCACTTCAGTGGATTCGACTAGATGAGAGATTGGAATGACCACATCGCAAAGACGACCACCTGTAGACAGTCCACACGGATGACTTCAGCCCTGAAGAAAGCGAAGACGTCGAAATGTTAGCCGAATAAAACTTATTGCCAACCCATGAATGCTTAATAATTCAAGAAACCATCTAATATTTATTCCAAGTTTAAATAAAAATCAGTGTTTAGAGATAAACTAACACTTTGTGCGAGTTTATGGTGGTTCGGCCCATGGATTTCAGTTCTGGTTCCATCTCCGTCTAACCGCTGAGAATAACGTCGTCAATCAACTACATAATCCATGTCTCGGTTATCGCACAGAATTATGATACAATCAAGAGACTGGTCGCTTTTTTTCTGCGCAAAAGCACAGAACAGTTCGACAATCTCTGTTCCTGTTTCTTCACAATCTTAACCGCTTTTTACTGCCTACTCTTTTTAATAGCAGGGTATATTACGAAATACAACTTTCAATGATGCTGAGATATTTGCAAAACCCCAGACCGCAGGTGTCTGCTGTGGGGAATGAACGCGCTATTGTCCTTCCGGGGAGTAGTGCGTTCACCACCGCACCATGGGGGTCCTTCGTTTCGCCAGTCTCTCAGCTAGTTCTATCGATCTTTCGCCATCAGCAATCACCCGTCAACCCTGTTTCTTCAGTTCTTGCGACACGAATTTTAAAAAAAAGCTGTTGACGTTGGTCAATCTTTGAGGGATGCGCCGTGCATTCAACTTCATTAACCATCGTTGGAGGTGATTGAATTCATATCTGGTCTTTACAATGAATTTTGACGGCCTACCGACGCATCTCTGAAATGCTGCTATACTCCCAGAGAAATCTTGTACGAATTCGTTGACTCCGGAGGGATGGAGGTCTTGGTGGGCCTTGGGTGTGAGATTGGTCCCATGTCTATTGGATGGCGCTTCCGACCACTGCGCTACACGCGCAAAGGCACGTCAAGCTTATTTTGGCTTCCCATTGCAAACTTAGCAAAGTTTGTAGTTCACATATCTTTACTTCTTCTGCATGTTCTTGGATCTGTATGCATCTCTTTGCTGAAGGTAGGTCCACAAAGTGCTTTCGCCAGTGATAGCTGGTCGTCCACATTCTGCTGATACTCAAGGGTGTCATTTCCATAACGAAATGCAACCACTGATAATGCAAGCCGTCTCTCCAGTTTTGCATCCAAGTTTGAATTTGTGCGGGAAATCGTTCGAAACATAATAAATAAAATAAACATAGGAAAAACTAGAGATTGTTGTCATATTTTTAGCTCATAACAGCTGAATTAAATGTGTACTTAAATATCTGTTGAACAACAAACACATGTTGAAGTCCCATTTAGTTTATAGAATTCCTTTCCTTAAGTTGTCATTTCGTTCTTAGTTCCTAGAACAGGCTTTGGTGAGTAAAGAGTTGTGAACGCTCTCTATTTTTCATTGCTATTATTATTATTTTACTTATGATTGCTGTTTATTATTATTATTTATTACTGCTATTAATTATTATTAATTATACGACACCTCCCTCTGATCCGCACTGTGGTGTAGACCTAGATACGCCCTAGCAAAATTACGTCAGGACTCCAGGGAGGACCAAGTTGCACGACCAGCAATAAGCCAGCATCAGTACCACGCACACTGGGCGCTCCCGTCTATGACGTCAGGCAGTGAGACGACCGGTGAGAGGCCAAAAAATCTCGGGCTACGCAGGATGTCATTGGAACAGGATCTTACGAACACACGCACGACACGCCATGAGGAATGTTTCTTACTATGCACATATAATGCCAGAACACTCTTCACAGACGCCGATCTTCACGCCATTCTTGTAGCCGCAGATCGCATTCAATTTCATGTGATCGCATTACAAGAAACAAAAATCAGGCAGACCGACATACGCCAACTAAAAAACGGGACCCTTGTGATTTATGGAGAAAAGGTCCAATCACGAAATGTCGGTGGAGTAGGCTTTGTCGTCCACTCGTCCAATGTCCATCTCGTCGACTCATGCGTGATCCTTTCCCCTCGCATTGCCGTCCTCCGTCTTCAACTGTCGCATCATAAGAAGATCATCAACTGCAGCTCACCGTTCGACGCAGCTGATGAGGACGAATTAAATGCGTTCTGCTAGGAAGTCATCCGCAATGATAAAGCATGTCATAAATTTGTTGTTGGACAGTTCAACGCCAGAATAGGAAAGGCCAACGAGAGCAAATACAGGATCGGAAATTTTAGATTAGGAGAAAGAAATGAGATTGGGAACCGCCTCGCAGGACTTTTGTCCGCAGCACGTCTCTTCCATGGAAACTCGTTTTTCCTGAAGAAAGAAAGCCGTCGCTGGACATGGGAGTCTCCCTACGGCATGATTCATGCGGATATCGACCATATTCTGACAAAGAGAAGATGGTGCCTACTTGACACATCGGTAGTGCTGTCATTCTGTACTGGTTCCGATCAGCGCCTTCTTCACGCGATGATTCGATTCAGCCGCAAGCTGGAAAATAACTCTCTTCATCGGCCACGAGAAAAAAGTCTAGTTGTATTCGACAGGAAGATTCTGAACGAAGGTTATCGACCATGTATTACTCTGTGCGGCGGCTATCCACCAACTAACTTAAATACTTACAACAAATAAACGGCTCTGAAGAAGGCGAAACCGCCGAAACGTCAGCAATTGTGTTCTAATAAATTCTATATTAACAACCTCGTGTCTGCTTATTGATGAAAAGCATTGAAGATGGGATAGTCAAAACTTCCCGCCACGATATAGAATTAATAGCGAAAACGTTCTACACCAACCTTCTCTATTCCACAATTCCCGTCCCGAGTCCTAATATTCCCGCTGGAGGAAACCACTTGGAATGCTTCCGTCGGAGGTTCGAGTAGCTATAGAAAGCATGAAAAGAGGCACAGCTCCAGAACCCGATAGTATCACTGCCGATTTCCTTAGAGCTGGAACCCACAATTTACATGTACTTCTCGCAGATCATATAACAGGCTACCTTGAAAAGGAAAAAATCTCAAACCAGTTGAGGACGCCGCGCACGGTCATCCTGCCCAAGAAGGGAGACCGAAAGGATCTTCGTAATTATCGTCCCATATGCTTGTTAAGTGTACTCTACAAGCTCTTCGTAAAGATTGTTCTCCCGCGCATATCGAGGACATTGGATGAGGTGCAGCCAGTCATGAAGCAGGATTTCGAAAAGGATTTTGCTGCATGAGCCACATCTAAACCGTGCCCAGGGTCATCGAAGTGTGTCGGAAATACCACTTGCCTCTAGTCCTAACCTTTGTCGACTATGATAAAGCGTTTGACAGTGTCGAAACGAATGCAATCCTATCAGCGCTCGTCGACCAAGGAGTGGAGCCGTCCTACATAAGGACTCTGTCCGACTGTTATCGGAGTTGCACTACAAAAATGCAGCTTTTCTATCGACCTCTTACCATACCCATAAGAAAAGGAGTTCGACAGGGTTGCACAATATCACCAAAGCTGTTCAGTGGCGCACTGCAGTGGATAATGAAGTCACTTCATTGGCATGAGAAAGGCATGCGTATTGATGGAAAATTCCTACTAAACCTTCGTTTTGCCGACGACATTGTCACCTTCTCAAGAAGTACTAGCGAAGCAGAGGTGATAATCAACGAGCTCAACGAAGCGGGAGAAAAGATCGGACTTCGCATAAATCGAAAGAAGACCCAGTTTATGAAAAACCCATGGTGCGATGCAAAAAAATTGAATTGGTTGGCTCTCTCATTGCAGAGACCACCTCGTACCTTGGGCGATCAAGAACAACATGAAGAAGGAACTAGATAGAAGAAGGAAAGCAGCTTCGGCCGCATTCGGGCCTCTCAAAGAAGCCACCGACCAACTGAAGGACCCGAAAATTCGCGCTCATCTCTTTGATTCTACGGTTATCCCAGCGCTCTGTTATGCTGCAGAGACCTGGGTTGATGCTTCAACTACGTCAAGAATGCTTCGAACTATTCACAGAGCGCTTGAGCGATGTCTTCTGAAATAAAACCGGAACTTTCAGTATCTAGCCAGAATTCGAAGCTCTGACCTTCGAAATATGCCACATTTTCAAGATCCAGGAGAGTATACATCGACAGCGAAACATAGATGGGCCGGTCACATAGTGAGAAGAACAACGACAGATGGACGAAAAGATTTGTAGAGTGGACTCAGCGAGAATTCAAACGTCTAGGACGACCACCTACAAGTTGGGCGGACGTGTTCGTAAACAAAGCTAGCTATGTCCGCAGCTGCAATTACTTTACAGATCACGGTATGAGACTCGCAAGTGCTACCATGCCCGAATAAGACCGTCACCATGGATTACGATTGCGAGAGAAGGGAACGAATGGCATACGTGCTGGGTTCCGCACAGCTCGTGAAGACGGACCGTCCGGGTATCCAAGTATCCAAGTATTACAATGTTATACCTTTTTATTTTCTGCCTACTATAATTTCGCGGCAGGGTACTAAGCGAAATACAACCACAACATTGCTGAGATATTTGCAAAACTCTGGACCGCAGGTGTCTATGGTGGGGAACGAATGCGTTATTGTCCTTTCCGGGGAGTAGCGCGTTCACCACCACAACATGCGGGTCCTTCGTTTCGCCTGTCTCTCAGCTATTTCTATCGATCTTTACCACAGCAGTCACCCGTCAGCGGGAATGATCTGGGGCGCCCAAATCGGCATAGAACCCAGTTAAGCTGCGGCTGTAGTTGAAATCACAATATCCAAGTATTATCCAAGTATTAATTATACTATCATTTCACCATAGCATTGAATCAGTTATGTCGCTCTTGACTGGGGAGTCTACAAGTGAAAGGGTTCGCGGCCATTCAAAAACAATACTAGTCACGATGAAGCAAACCTCGCTTTGCTCTCCAACGGCCGCTTAGCGCCTGTCGGCGAAAACTGGAGGCACTTCAGCACGGTTACGTGGGGATTTCTGAGAAAATTTAGGAAATCTGAGAACCATATCAATGGGAGCGGAAACAACAAATACTCAAGCAGCACCAGATCGAACACATGAATCCGGCAATTGTTATGGATCATCGGTTTCGTTAATTTTAGATGACTCGTCTTCATATCTGTTGTGCCGATTCCTACACTTTTTGCACTCGTTGTAATTCCTTGCATCCACCTTCCATGAAGGTCGTCCAACTTTTTCGTGTGGTTGCGACTGGTACTTGAAATTTTTCGTCTTCTTTATGAATGTCGTTGGATGCTGGTGAACCCGATTGTCCCTGGAGTCCTGAAATATCTGTGCTAGAGCGCCTTGACAAATGCAAAATATACACTTGTTTCACCAAGGCTTTATATTAATGTGTTCTGTTTGAGGTTCTAGAGAAGGATAAATCTGCCGAAACGTTAGCTATTACGAACTAAACATGTTAACAAGTTCGTATCAACAATTCGAGAACAATTCGTGTGAACAAAGCAATTTGTTAGTCAGTGCCGAGCTTCAGTTCGAGTCGGCCTTTGCGCACTACTTATGTCACACATTCGTCACCTTAACTCTTCAGTAGTCAAATTATTATACCAGTAAAGTAAAACCACAACACTGCCAGGATATTTGCAAAACTTAGAGCCCAGATCAGATTCAAGTCCGTGATTATTTCCGGGGCTCACAAGTTACCCTTCACGCCAGCTGAGTCCCCTGTCTCGCCTTTCTCTCAACCAGTTTTTTTACCCTAACGCTGCCATCAGTAGTCACCCTTCAAGGGGAGCCATCTGGGGAGTACGAACCGGCATTGAACCCAGAGAAGCGGAGGCTGCAGTCGAAATCACAATGCATAACTTTTAACTGCCTATAATTTTTTATGGTAAGGTATTAAGTCATAATCGCAGTTTCGAACCTGACCTGGGTTCTGAGTTTTGCAAGCATCTCATCCTCATTCTGGTTGTATTTCACATAATATCCTACCAAGAAAAAAATAATGGGCAGCAAATAAAAAGCTATTCTCTCGGTATTTTCCCATTGTTAAGTTTTTCCTTCAACTTTCTCATACATTCGAAATTCTCGCATAGATCACCGACCAAGTGGAGGATCACATGTCCCACTCAACAACGCTCTTCGAACCTTTCTATGTAGCAAAGACGCGGATTCACTTCTCCACCATGTTGAGAACTCACTGCGAACAGAACACTTCATTTATGTCTTTCATTATATAATACAAACGGGAAAGACAACGTAAAGTTGAACGCAGTTGTCGACACTTTTGGTAAATAGAAAAAAACCACTTTTGGTACACAACGGAATACTGGTTAAGCTGAAGCGTAGATCTACCTCGGCGTTGACCACTTCCTGAACCGGGTGCATACATTTGTCTTCATTAAATATCGTTAGAGGTGATTGAATCCATATCTAAGTTATACAATAACTTGCAGTGGCTTACATGTTTATCAAGTCAAGCGGCTATCCTAGTGGACAAGTCTAGGGCCAGAGCGGTCAACCCGGAATGATAGAAGGCTTTGTGAATCTATGCATGTGATCAACCAATGACCATGTGTGTATTGCAGGGCATCATTAACCAAAATGCTACCCGTGCCCGGGAAGCAGACATTAAAACAGGAAATAGTTCATATTGGTGGTTGACCGTTATGCCCACGCTATTATTGAAACTTACAAAAAAATGTATGAAGGACAATTAATTCTTACTAGCAAATCACAGAGCTTCAAAACAATCGATGTTATTCGTTCTAAACTGTTCATATAGAAGCCCATTTGTTGACAACCTGCCTGATCAGATATCCTGTCTCATGTGAATTCACGGTAAACCTCACTGCGACAATTATTAGGTCTTTACGGAGGTTTTCTCTACTGTATCAATGGAAATGCCATGAAATTTAGTTACGATCTACGTTTACACTACGAGTAGCGGGCTAGTGATAAGGCTCTCGACAGTCATTAATGCCCTTAGAGACATGCCACATATTCGTGTCCATGCATAGTTTTATAGAGATGATCGAATACATATTTCGCTACGGTCATGGTGGCATTACCAATGTATCAAGACAGTGTTTTTATCTTCCCACACTAGCATGGTTCGAATTTATGCTGCAAGGAAAAAAGGAGGCTTTGACTTTCCCAGAAGACGAGGTCGATCCAAAAATGTTTGTAATCTAGGAGTACACCTTTAGCGACTGCGCTAAGGGGCTGTGTGTTGCGATTACAACCAAAATATTCGGTTTGCATTTTTAAGTCACTTCGACTTGAAATTCATCCAAAATAGTTCTTTATACAATCCCACGTATTCTGTTGATAAAATTAGTGATTGCTAAAAGTACTGACATTCATTTTAGCGCCTTTGAGCGCCTATCCCTTTTTCTCTTTCACACAAAGGAAGAAAAATCCAGTTGACAAGGTTATTCGTGCAGGTTTACTATAAAG
Organism: Angiostrongylus costaricensis; assembly: GCA_900624975.1. Taxonomy (NCBI): domain Eukaryota; kingdom Metazoa; phylum Nematoda; class Chromadorea; order Rhabditida; family Metastrongylidae; genus Angiostrongylus; species Angiostrongylus costaricensis. Next base: position 39,622 of record UYYA01004430.1, read on the forward strand.
CAACCCTTCGAAGCGATGTTCTCGTAAATTGGATCTCAGAGGGATATTTCGATCGTTGAAAAATTTTAACTGAAAAGGAAAGTTAGTAGCATTATCAAACGCCTCTTTAACCTAAACAAGATATTACCATTTCGAAAAAAAATCAATAAAGGACGTATTAGACACTTACTTCTTCAATACTTATAGACGATGAAAGAAATAGATTCAAATTGGCAAACATCTTGAAAGGCCATGCTGCGTTCATGAGCAAAATCACCTGTTTAGTGACAACATGGTACTAACAAGAATTATCTGACACTTGTATCAACAACGTTGCATTGATGGTTCGAGAGGTTGGATCGGATACCAGTAAACGTTTCACTTGGACTTGTCGTGCGCCTTAGGAAACCACTATATTCTGCTAATCATGAGTACCCAAAGAGTTCCATATTTTTGGAACAGGACCTCCATAAAGGGACTTGAAATCTTGCTTTAGTCTTCTTGTTATCTGTTTGACAACCAGGCTCGTGAATCCCTTCCAACAATGGCATTCGCTTAGTGGTTGTTTGTTTATTAACACATAACTTCTATGCTGCACTGCGCAGGTGTGTGAGGAGGAGGGGGAGTATTGAACTAACTGTATTGCGTTTCATGCATTTTCTTTCTAACGCTTTATTTTGCTATACAGAACTTCTTCACGTCGATTTCTGCGCTCACTCTAAAGTTTATCCGATACAAATATTACGTAAAGTGCTGCGTCAGTGAAAATGTTTTCTTCACCTTAAAATTAATGAAAACGTCTTTTTTTTTGGACGAGTTCACTTCATTTCTCCTACCATCGTGACTGATTAACGAGACTTCTTTCAATTTCACTTTCACTTCAAATTTTGCGGGTCTCCCAAGCAGAGAAGGAGTCCAGCTTTTAATCAGGAAGCCTAGCTAAGAATAAACCAATACCAGGATCTGTCACCGTCGTGGTAACAAACTAATCGCATGGTGGCAAGTCTCTCACTGATCCACAAGGGTGGGGAATGTCCGTGGTAACGACCTGGGGCAGACTTTGACCAGAGTGACACCGAGACTTCAAGGAACCGCAATGGCTAAACCAGCAAAGCTCCGAAAAGTGGAGAATGAGCTGGGATCCACACAACCGGTAAAGACGGGCCATTCAAGTATCCAAGTAAGTAAGAACGATAGAGGGAAGCTCATATGCCATGCGATCATATTTGAAACCTTTAAATTCCTCTAGTTATTGGAGAAATTATTTTCTGTTTTCAGAAAAAACCAGAAAATCCACAGCCGACGAAAAACTGCCCGTATTCTACTCGGCCAGCCACGCGAAATTCTGCGCCTTCGTTATGCGATATTCCCAAGAACGCCTTTCTTTTAAGATCAGCATGGCCGTCTAATCGTGCAAGAAAATGGCAACATATTGGTGCCTAGCTCGATTAAGCAGTTTTTTCCATTATTTTGTAGGTTTCTCAACGGATATATCCTCTAGCTATCGAAAATTAGTCAGTTACTGTTTAAAAATCAGCATTGCTTATCATCGGTTCTTCTTCAACCCAGCCGAATCCTACCGTTTGTTCGTCCGCCATGAAATTAGGCGTCGTGCCACGCTGCAGCCGCACGGTTGAGTGTCGTGTGCGTCACGTGCGAGCTCACTCTGTTTTCGACATCATAGCCGAGTCCGTGATCTTTGGTCCCCTAAACAAGTCGGACGTCGGGATTCATTTATGTTTAGTAACAAGTATTTGGTGATCTATGGCTCGTTTTTGTCCCTCCTCCGACAGCTTCGAGTGCGACGCTAGCCCCCTAACACCCACTTAAGACCCACTAAGTAGATGAGATTAGTGCAATATCACCATATGCATCGGAAATCATTGACCACATTGTAGATCATTCTTATGCTTTAAGAAGCTACTTATTGTGTAGGTAGGCAGTAGATATTTGTTAAATTATTCGGAAATCCTTCGTTGTGTCCAAGCAGTACAACAACAAAAGCTTACGCTTTTGCTTATTTGTCTTAACTGATTCCTGTATATCTGATTAAAAGCAGACTGGATAATCACGAGTTGTGGAGAAGAGATTTTTTTACGATTTGTAGAAAGATTTATTGATTATAGAGTTAGTTGGTTCTTTCTTTTGTAGATGTCTTCCATGAAAGCAATTACCTACGCCCTCTAAATGGGTTTGTTTTTTGAATGATTGGTGAATACATGACAATTTTGATCATACCGAAGGCATAATGCTACTTTGGAGTCTATCTATCACAACCTTAACACTTCATGAAACTGGTGTCAGAAGAACAAGAAGCTGTCAATCCATCTGTCGTGCTGATAGCTCTTCCATCACTGATGGAATGAGCAATGACTAGCACTGAATAACAACTCTCTTCGATATCACGTTTTCATCTTAATATCATTTCAGAATAGCTGCTTGCATCACAGCTTGTCCCATATGGCAAATATTCCATTTAGAAGAAATTTTTCTAATACATTAAGATTTATCTACTAATAATTTTGAATAAAACTCGTATGTCCAGCTTATTCCTAATCATTAAGTAATATCAACTTAACTATAATATCCCTAATATTCCAAGAAAGGTCACCCTTAGGCGAAAAACTGCTTAAAACGAAACCTTTTCAAAATTAGATATTTCTAAAGTCAATCTAGATTTTTCCTTTTTGATACTCTTGTATATCGACAATGTAGTGGAATCCACGCGTGGTTTTTGGTCGGATCCCGGCCTCGGAGCTAAGTTTCATCCTTGCGGGATGGTTCGAAAATAGGTTCTAGGTTTGTTATGCAGAATAAGAAACACTAATTTGTTTCATTGGTATGCTGCTTGAAGTCTCTGTATAGGCCTTATATGAATTTAGTAATCCTACAACTCTGCGAATAGTGTCAAATGCACGGTAAATTATTAAACCAACGGATTTATCAACACCAAGCCTCTATCCTTTAGATTCCATAGATTTTTGATATTTCTAGTTCCTCTGCTAGTCTCTAGCGCTGAGTAATTGATGGCGTGAGCGAGAGCAGAGTTCAGACTAAAGCGTATCGCGACCATCGCCGTCGACACCGCCCATCGGTCTAGAGAGGAGAAAATTATTGTCGGCTACTTCAATTCAAGGACAAGCTGAAATTCATATTGTTTTTCCATACTTCATTCACCATGATTTATTCTTAATACCGCTATTGCTCGTTGATGAACTACTTCGTTTCCTTCATCAATTCATGAGCCTTTGCTGTGCCGAAAAGTTGCTAAATTGCTTTTTCTTAATAGGAGTGGTAAAAATGAAATGAAACCAATTTTAACCTATGAAACTTATGAAACAGCTGCGCTTATAGTCGAGAAAATTTGCCAAGCTGTGCAGTTCCAAGTAACACCGTCTGACTTCTCCTCATCTCTGTCTTTCTTTTTCAGAGAAAAAAGGACGAAATTCATGTTTTGTATTATAACCCTATTGTAACGCTACTATAACGCTATGGATAATTTGATGTTGCTAAGGACGTAGTATGGTTTATGGCGTAGTATGGTTTTTTGAAGCAACACTTTGAGTTATTAACTAAATGCATTTCTTATTGATGAAAAACATTGAATTAAATACATTTCTTCCACTTACCATAATTGCGTATTTAATGAGAAGTTTCGGAGATATCCAAATTATCTGCATCAATTGTAACCTTGTTAATCCACAAGTTAATCGAGCAGGCGTCAGTAAAGCTCCATTCGCTTCTCTCTCACGCTACAACCATCCATTGCTCTTCACAGGCTAGAAGAACGATGGATTTACATTGACTTGAACTGTTGTGGAGATGACCTCGAAGTGTTTCTTGTGCACTTTCTAGTTACTAGATTTCAAATTTTAGCTGAATAAACGTACAAGATACAATTTTACCATGCAAAAGAGCACCCTGGTTCTTATGAATGAATGTGTCTACCTAAATAAGAAGTATATGTCAATTAGGCTTTGGAGAAGCTGAAGGCGTGCTAGATAGCTTCAAGATTGAGCGGCTCAGCGTCTCTGACATTAGGGAGGCCTATTCATATAGAGTATTCCCCATGTTTCTTTAACTAAGGGTTCGAAATGTGTATCTTTTTTCCGTTCAGGAGAACTGCTGCACTATCTTACGAACTATCTTTGTTAAGCTAGCGCGAGCTTGTTATCACGTGTTCGCGGAGTACGACAGCTGACGTTTCGGCGATTTCACCTTCTTCAGAGCCTGGACGTATTCCATATTCATGCTTTGTTATTTGGTCAATATTCCCTTGTACTAATGAAAACCTAATTCATAAACAAAAACAAGACGTAATAGGCAGCCTTTTTTGTTTTGGTTTATGAATTAGGTTCTCCCTAGTACTAAGAAATATTGGCCGAATAACGAAATATCTGTATAGAATAAAAATCAAACCTCCGAGGAAGTAGAATTTGCCGAGTCATCAGCCATCGTAACTCAAGAACAGATGTTGGCAACCTCGCGTTAGCTCAACACGAATAGTTCGTAAGATCTTATTTAATCATTAATGCCGAGGTTGGTTAAAAGTCAGCTTTTCAAATTACTACACTTTTTTATAGCGTCTATTGAATCAAGAAAACAATTATACAGAGTTCAGACGCAAATGATGTCCAATAGGTCGCTGCCGGTACGTGTTCGACCTGCTCGCATGACCATAGTTAGGATAAAAGCCAAAAAATTGCATCCTGGATTATGGATTCTGAGAGCTTTCCTAAGATGTTTGGGGACTACAAAATTCTTCAACCATTTTCGTTGCTCGGAACGGCAATCGATCGGACAACGTTCATTGTCTTATCGTTCTCACTGTAAATCTTCGCTAAGTACAAATGCTTGAATTTTTTATAATTGAATTTGCTTGCAACTGTTTGTAGTTAGAAAACTTGCTTTCATGTCAAGAAGAACTGCACTTTTATCGCTGCAGAGTTTATGACTTGACGTCGTTCGTATTCTCCCTTCTCGACGGCATCTTGTTTAATTACTAACGCTAATGCAGATTTGAACTTTTAAATCTAAGCTTTCTTCTACTTGCTCGTATTTTATATCACCTAACCGTGGTTTCATGATGAGTTCTCATTGGGGTTGACTGCTGCTTTAAGTTCGTATGCCATTTTAAGGTTAAAATAAGGGAACGACTTACTGGCAAACAGTTTCTGTGACTGCGCTAGAGTCACTTAATCTCCTTTGAAACATGCGTAGAGAAAGGAATAGAAAATCATGTGAGAGTATATAAGATAGCATAACTAAAGAACTAAATTGGCCTAACTAATTAGTGGAATGCCTGACCGTTCCACGTGGTTCGGCTTTAGAAGGGAAATTAGCTTTTAACCTGAGTCAAGCGGCCATTTTTATTATCTCATCGTTGCAGACTCAATTCGTAGTGCCAATGACCATTCAATAGGTTTTGCGTAAATTCGAAAGCGCAGTGGCAGTGATGCCGCTCATGATGGGTACGGTGCTCGTTCGACCTTGCCCCGGAGCTACCGAGCCTCTCATCCCCCCTGGGTCGGAAAATTGGTACCAGACTTGCTCGCAGTTAGCTAACCGCCTGCATTCTACGTGAAACCTTTCTGGCATGGACATCCCAGGACTCCAGGGGAGAATGGACTCGACGAAAATCTTGAACCAGGAATGGAACCAATACCCAGAAGTTCGAAGGCCTTCGTTGATGTCGAATGCGAGGAAACGAATTCTATTGAAAAGTGCTGAGATCCGCACAGTGAGTTTGAACGCAGGTTGTGTAAATTAATTAATAATAAACAATAAGAAAAGAAGTAGCAAACTCATATGGCGCTTTCCAGGTCTTAGACAATATGTTATAAGTGGTTCAAAGGAGATGTATTTACCCTAAGATACAGATGGACATAGAAGATGGACTCCATATCTCTTTTTCAATGGGCTCACTTATATGCCCCATTCATTACCATAACCATGTTCCTGAAAACACGAGTGGATACACTCGTGTGTATAATGTTCGTATCATGAATATCTACAGAATACCTTCAATCAAGTAATTACGAAGTGTCTAAAGCTGTTTGGGATCACCTCCGTCAAACAAGTCACACCTCTACCCTAGGAAATTTTGGCATGCTAGCAGTGATTCCACTCAGCTATCATAGCATGGTATTGCGAATTACCTTTGGATGCCGTGTTGCCGAAAGCGTCCAAAATGATGTTCGTCCTTGATAAAATTGTCCGTTGCCTTGACCGACGGAATTCCATCTTACAACGATGTAACGCTACGAGGAATATTGAACACTTTACTGGCACACGATCTTGTGATAGACGAGATTTCAGATGATAGAAATCCATGTTTTGTCATTCCAGTTGCAGTTTTCTACAATCTTTTCATTTCATAAGGTGGAAAAGAACATTATGGACAACTTCATAATTATCAGATATTTAGCACAGTATGCAGTATATAAAAAATGTGATAAGTTAACGTTATCAGTGCCGGTTTTGCGGAGGACAGAACATGCGATCCTTTCTCTTGAGTTATCTCAGTGCTACACTACGATACCTAGAACAACAACAAATACAACGCTTACTTACTTAGAATCCTCACTTGCTCGGTTGATTGTTTGTGTTCACAGTAGTGACTACTAGATTTACAACTGTGTATGATGAATAATCCTATTAGCGTATTCATCATATAACAAGTCATCTAAATGATCTACGAAATATATGGATCGTTCGAAAAACTTTATAGATAGCCGAATTTCATTATGGTGAAGGAGGATGCCCATTACATACAGAAACTTTATTACAGTGATGACAGCCGACTCAGGAAGTAAGCAAGCCGACAAGGTGATCTCGGATCAGTTTCTTGCCGCCGAACTCGACGAGGTGGAAAAATTACACAAGGAAGCCGAAACGGTGATATTTTCTCTTATATTGGTGTCAGTCGCAGTTCTATCAAGTAGACCTGTGTAGAGTGGACAAAGTCATTCATTAAAGCTTTTATTCCTTCTAAATCAAACCTTTCAATAATACGGTAATCAATAGCTCTGACATTAAGAAAGTCATTCAGTGGTGTTTTGAATGTAAGAAAAATTCATACACTGAACTGGGTGAACGAACCAATTCTAAGTGTCGAAATAAGTTCTCACCATTTTTATACTTCTTCGGTCATCTGAGACATCACTGTCTTATCGTTATGATACGTCCATATTAAAGCACTAAGCCATTGTTATGATCAGTGATAATCACCCTGATTACCACATATAAATTGCTACACCAAGAATAATGAGAGCAAAATAAGCATAGGAATTCTGAAACGAAGAATGAAAATATGGAATTTAAGGGATCTTGTCGAATCCATTTAATGCAAAGTTAAGAGGTTTCTAGGAAAGACGAAGAATTGTCGGAGATTTTGAGCTTTTCCCACTATAGAGAGGCGACCATTAACATTTCTAAGCAATGTCAATAATCTACTTAATATTCATATTGTGCTTAACGTGCTTATTGTTGTCGCCGAAAATAAGCCGGGTGTAGAGCCGTAGGACATACGAAACCATAAAACTTTTACAATCTTTTTATTAAACACTTTCTTGTTACTTCGTGTTTTTTACCACTATTTACGATGTTCGAAACTTCATCTGTCTGTCATTGTTGTGACAAAAGTTGTACAGATAAGAAATATCATGTCAGATCGAATGATTCTAGACTACACAGTGGAGCCAAGGATTGCTTTCTTGAGAAGCATTGGAAAAGTGTTCCTTCAAATAACCAGAAGGCTTTCAGATTCCGTATGAAATGGAAATTGTTTGGCGTAATGTAATTCTTTTCGCTGCACTTCATATTGGAGCTGTAATCGGATTATATCAGCTGATCTTCATTGCCAAATGGCCGACAGTGTTCTGGAGTAAGTGAATAGCTAGTGATACTTACTAATACTTACACGTGTAGACAGACCGTCTTAATATGTCAGCGTCTCATTGTCCTCCAATCATCCATGGCTATGGTCGAGTTTGATTGTGGACTTACAATTTGAGGTTCTGTGGACTAAACTCACCATTGATATACTAAATAGGGGTTAAGCGTGATTTTCCTTGGAAACCCGAGACTACTATGCTAAGGGGGGTGTTGGGTCATAACCGTGGACACTTACCGGCTGTTTTGTATCTAACGGGACTTTGCTATCTTGTGAATGGGATTCTTCTTGAACAATAACGATTCCTGTAGTGGCAACCAATCCCACGATTCAATAGCAAGTCGAGGGTTGAGGAACAAGTCTAGTCCGTTAAAGTTGTTGAACTTTTCGACTCTATTTTGATATTTAGGCTCTTCAGAACAACGTGAAACGAAACTCAAAATTGCCCGAAAATTGATGTGACAAATCAAGGGCGCTGGTTAGTGTCGTGGAATGCATGTGTCCCTGGAAAGGGTTCTTGAGGGAAAGGGAAAGGAAATCACGGGTTTGAATCCCAACTCAGATTCCAAGTTTTGCTCATATCTCACCACCTTTGTGGTTGTATTGCACGTAATACCCTGTCATAAAAAAGAAAAAAAGAATGGGGAGTAAATAAAGTAAACATTAAGTCAGAAAGTTGTTCGTGACTGCTCCCTTTCCATTAGTAGTGCTCCGCATGTGAAATTTCTACAAGAATACGGTCACGAGATCTAAAATAAAGTGGAAAAATTGGATTGTGATAACTGCCACGACCGACTTTCTATTAACCTCGGCATTGATCAAGTAATACGAAACTGTAGCTCAGGATAGGTGTAGAGGAAATCGTAGGCCTCCAAACGACAACTCTAGCGATAGAAGGGTCCCGTTTATCCTACCCTTCATCTCAAATGATATAAGTACAGCTATAAAACGCTGCTTATGAAGGGCGGGCTTAGAGAATTCGGTGAGCGTAGTTGAAATACCACCGAGTAATCTTAAGCGCCAGCTAGTTCGTAACCGCCTATATGACCGTCTATGTGCAACTCAAAATTGCACAATTTGCCCCAGTGGTAGAGACGGTGATTGCATGAGCTCGGGTATAGTTTATCTGATCTCCTGTAAGACGTGTGGTGACGAATACATTGGCGAAACGGGTAGACCCCTCTGTGTCCGCATGAAAGAACACCTAGCCGGCAAAAATAGACCAAATACCCCGCTAGGCACGCATAGGACCCAGAGACATAACGGGGACGACTTCGAAGTATGTGTCACGATCCTCGCACGCGAATCAAGAACACAGGCGCGAAANTAGGTGTAGAGGAAATCGTAGGCCTCCAAACGACAACTCTAGCGATAGAAGGGTCCCGTTTATCCTACCCTTCATCTCAAATGATATAAGTACAGCTATAAAACGCTGCTTATGAAGGGCGGGCTTAGAGAATTCGGTGAGCGTAGTTGAAATACCACCGAGTAATCTTAAGCGCCAGCTAGTTCGTAACCGCCTATATGACCGTCTATGTGCAACTCAAAATTGCACAATTTGCCCCAGTGGTAGAGACGGTGATTGCATGAGCTCGGGTATAGTTTATCTGATCTCCTGTAAGACGTGTGGTGACGAATACATTGGCGAAACGGGTAGACCCCTCTGTGTCCGCATGAAAGAACACCTAGCCGGCAAAAATAGACCAAATACCCCGCTAGGCACGCATAGGACCCAGAGACATAACGGGGACGACTTCGAAGTATGTGTCACGATCCTCGCACGCGAATCAAGAACACAGGCGCGAAAAACTCTTGAGGCACTCTGGATTAATTCCAGAAATCCGAAAATGAACCGCAGGGAAGAATGCCTCATTATCACGCGTGATATAGGGCAGTATATAAAACTGCTTTTCTGATGTGAGGGGCACATTATACTTCCACGTGATTTCTGTGCGGTTGGTCTCTACGTGACATACTTAGTGGAAACCTCATAGGAAGCGGTGAGTGTGCAAAGCTGTGTTCAAAGTGATTGAAATCTTGGTTTAGAGTTTCTTTGTTTGGTTATGGAGGCGTCTGGCCGAGTGGATTGCTGTCAACTTGACCTTTCCAGGCTCTGAGGAAGGCGAAATCCGCCGAAACGTCAGCTTAATCGTGAACAAAGAACAATAACACCTCCCGTTTGCTCAACAAAAATACGAAGAAAATTACTTGAATTGTGATACTCTCATTTTCGTTGCACATGTTAGAAAGGCCAAGACAATCATTCTATCTGGAAGGAAATGTCACCATGGCTTAAGTACGGCTTCATAGCGATTGAGCATTTGCACTATTTAGCTTAAATGCTCAGATAACCAATTTCTGTCGTTTTATCGCTACCTATATCAATGAAAAAATATGGCGTTTTCGAGAGGTCTGAAAGTTTTCTCCTTAAGGAGCCAGGGATTGCAAAAAAAGGCATTATCAATCCCTAACCACAAGAAAGCTCCGGGACGACAGATTTCAGTGATATAGGTCTACTTATAGTAACTCGGCTCATAGTTCATAGATGAATTAGTGGCACTTCAACCCATTTGACCTTTTCCAGAGATATCAAATGTCTACTGAGCTCGATCCCGAAAACACTAATTTGCTACGATCAAGGGCTAAACCATACATAGATAAAATATGTCGTTGTACAATCAATGATCGACATCGAACATTAGACGTGATGAAGAATTAAGTATAAATCCTCACCAGACACAATCGTCTTTTTCAGCATTCTTTTTGCATGTAGCAGGTGCGATTGGTGTTACAGCTGGGGCACATCGTTTGTGGTCTCATAGGGCTTATAAAGCCAATCTGCCCTATCGTATTCTATTGATGCTTATGGACACCACAGCATTTCAGGTCAGCACATTCATATCCTACTAGCTTACTACTAGTCCTCGATTACTTTTTGTTAGGACTTTCAAAACCTCGATCTCTCGTCGCGCAATTGCAAATTCCAGAAAAGTAATAAGAAAAATGGGAACTTGTGCACAGCATCATTTTCTGAGATCACCTTTAACTGTCCTTTGAACAACGCAGTTGAAAACTCTGACTACAAGCTAAAGGACTGCAACACTGTAGTAGTTTTGCCTAGAATGATGTCATCGAATGGGCCCGAGATCATCGGTGCCACCACAAGTGGACTGACACTCATGCTGATCCACACAATACAAACCGAGGATTCTTCTTCTCGCATATGGGATGGCTGCTAGTGAAGAAACATCCACAGGCTAGAGTTTTCTTAACATCACACTGTATTTGTTAACTATGCTTATCTACCAGAGTAGCTCGAACCACTGTTAACTATTTTAAACAGTGCTAAGAATTACTGAAGAGAATGAATTCACAATCTTCTAATGAAAAGATTGCGATAATAAGTAGTAGTTTCATAATAGCAAAGACCACGTCGTAAGTACGATAGATGAGAAGAGAAAATTCAGATCAAGGAACAAGGCAAGAAACTCGACTTATCCGACCTATTCGCAGATCCAGTGTTAGTGTTTCAGAGGAAGTACGTCTTTTTTCAGATGGATTTAAACACTCATACTATCTTCAGCAAGTCAACTTCAGTACTTATATCAACATTTACAACACAGCAGAGTCGTGTTGAAGGTATTATACTCCAATGGTGATTCTGTTCTGCTTCCTTTTGCCAACAGTGATTCCCGTACGATTCTGGGGCGAATCTGTATTCATTGCATTCTATACGGCGGCGCTATTTCGTTACTGTTTCCTACTTCATGCCACCTGGTTCATTAACAGCGTTGCCCATATGTGAGTGTTTGTTATTGTTTTATTAGCTTGGCGACGATGTTACAGACTATTACTCAATTCTTCGAAAATGATACTCAAGTAGTCAGTAATCGTCAGTAATGGATTAATGAGGTACCAGGAAAATAGAAGACTTGAAATCCTAAACCTTCAAGTAAGATAAACCTATCGGTGTTGATCTATCCCTGAGGGATGCGTCATGCATTCGACTTCATTAAACATCATTGGAGATGGTTGAATGCATATCTGGCCTTTACAATGACTCGTGGTGGCTTGCCGATGTATCGAGCAAGTGCTGCTATCCTCCCAGAGAAGTCTGGTACCAATTTGCAGACCCCGAAATAATAGCAAGGTTGATGAGTCTGGGAAGCATGGATCGATTCAGGTGTATTGTATAGCGCGTACGAATCCTGTGCTATATGCTTTTGCAGCTATGTTCCAATAATGTGCATATTGCTGTAGCGTACGGTATCTTTGTTTAATGTAGCTTATTTTAATAAGTGCTGACCAACCAAGTTCGTTACTAATTTCATTCACCATACCATTTCCTTTATTCTTGTCGTTTACTACTTGACAAACTAAAGACTGAGCTGTAATAAAAGATTTCACGACAGATTATCTCGTTTTCAAGGTTCGGCTACAAGCCTTATGACTCCCGTATATCTCCAGTGGAATCAGTGTGGACATCCGTCGCTGCAGTTGGTGAAGGTGGTCACAACTTCCATCATACGTTCCCGCAGGTATAGCACTCACCAAATGTAGAGAAGAAAAAGAAAGAAAGCAAATCATCAATGGGCCAATCATTTTTAAAATAAGATCTTCACCTAAAATATTTGGACGTTGTGAAAAATGAGCCGCACATGATTTCCACGTATGTTGTCCTCATCCTCGTCAGCTTCTTGATTACTTTTTGAATTTCACGATGTTCAATATGCAAAAGAACCCCTTTCTTCATTAGGAAGATCTATAGAACATATAAAGCGCATTTATTTACTGGTAAATTTCGTTTAAAAGAAAAACAGAATTCACTAACCCAAGAAGTAAAACAAAGAAAGATGGGATTAAGGTGAAAAAAGAAGATATTCCTGAAGATATGGTTTTGAAAAAGGGTAGAGATAAAACGTACCAACATATAGGACAATGTAGGAAGAATAAATTTCATGTGTGGAAGAAATACGCGTGAACAGAAAACAGCCTCGTCATCCGAGACAAGTTTTACCCGATGCTCGTGGTCGTTAATATCTCAATTCAGATAATTATACTGTCTTTATTATTAGAGTGGTGTTCTTCAGGATTATCGAGCATCCGAATATTCATTAAAGTTGAACTGGACCAGCATCTTTATTGATGCGTTCGCTGCAATCGGATGGGTGTACGACCGAAAACACGTGTCCGAGGAGTTTATACGACGACAATGTGCCAATTACGGTGATCCTGATAAAAGAGGCAAATGGTCTTCGTATCTCTGAGCCAACTGACAAAATTAATCAGTACTTGATCGTTTGCAAGGTCCATGGTGAACGGTAGAAAGTATCACGCTGAACTGCACTATATCTTAATCATTGAAGTAGATAAACACTTTTTATTTGTGGAATTGTGCACATCGAAAAACAAGTCAGATTTAAGTGTACTTGATTGTGAGAATAAAGTACTACACAAAAAATTTATTTCCAAAGAAGTGCATGGAAACGATGAGAAACGATACTTACAGCATCGTGTTTTCGGCGCAGTCATTGGCCCCAATTTTCTTCGTATGTAAGAGCTCGTCTTTTTAAAGAAAATTGACCGAGAAATGAAGGGTCAAAAAAGCAAGGAGTGTTCAACTTCAAACGTATTTCAGATTATATATATATATATATATATATGTATGTATGTATGTAATATATACATATATGATAGATTTGGAATTGAATACGTTGGCTGTATGGAGGATATATATAGAAGCTAATCAACGCTCAAAACAAAAACATGAAATCATAAAGGAACAACAATAACAACTAACGCTTGCATTTGATCAACAATATTTTAACAAACGGTTGTGAAACAGTGATAAGAATTAAGTCGGCACATCTCTACCTACAAGCGGTCCAGATGGGACGAAGGAAATGGAAATTGTGCTAAGGTACGAAAGATTAGGGAGGATGACCAATCACTAGTTAAGATAGATAGATCTAACTCCCAATTTGCAATTAACGAACCTGCAAGCGGTTGAATTCAATAAGCCTTTGTCACATAAAATATCATCAATCCTTGAAAGATCAGTATTCAAGACATCTGAAATCTCAAAACACATTTTTCTAGTCACATTAGAAGTACGGTTTATTAGCCATGAACCATAACAGACCATGTATACTCCAGAAATGAGGAAACACCTCATCAGAATTTAGGTCCTTTACGAATATTCAACAGTTTGCCTTTCTTGCGCTTTATGGACTTCTTGAACTTTCCTGGGATCTCTTCGGAGTCGTCAATGTCATCCAGACCTCTTTAAATTAAAAAATACCAATTATTGGAATTTGGGAAATAATAAGTAGATAAAAAGTCGTATAGAATGAAAACAGAAGCAAGCGTCACCGTTTCCTGTTCTTCTTTTTCTTGTCTGCCATTTCTTTCAACTCTTTCACAGCTAATTCATTTGCCTCTTGAGTTCTTTCAACTAATAACATAACTTCTTTCTCCACACACGGGTATTCCGTCAGTTTTTTGCCTGAAATTTCGATTAGTTCTGATGGCGAAACGTTTCAGCTTCAAGTTTTAATCTTCGTTTTTGTTTTAATTGATCCGTCTTCAAGTCTACTGTGCAGATCCCAGCACTTCTCAAATTCGATTCGTTTCCTCGCATCCACTGTCCAAGAAGATTTCCCTACTTCTAGATGTAACTTCGGCCGCTTCTTGAGGATTTTCATTTCATTCTGAATGTCGTAAAACGCTGGACGAACAATCCTCCCTGGAGTCCTGAGAAAGCCGGGTTTGGACGTTCCTAATTGGATTGCAGTGATTTTTTTCAGACAAATCCAGTAACAATTTCCCGACCCTGGAGAGATAAGAATACATTATGACGGACTTGGCCCGGCAAATAGCCATCTCCAATGGCTACGAAATAGTAACCCCACGAGATAAGTTTACAAGGAGAACGACGCGCCCACGCGAAACGCTTGGCCAAAACAAAATCCCGTTTATGTTGCCTTTTATAAGCGGTGAAGTAAGCGCAGCTATAAAACGATGCTTAAGAAGGGCAGGTCTAGAGGAATCGGTAGCGATAGTTGAAATACCACCGGCTACTCTACGTCGTCGGTTAGTTCATAACCGCCTGTATGACCGTCTGTGTGAAACAACAAATTGCGTAATTTGTCCTTATGCCCGGAACGGTGATTGCAGGAGTTCAGGTACGATATACCTGATCTCTTGTAATAACTGCGGAGATGAATATATTGGCGAAACGGGCAGACCTTTGTGTATCCGTGTAAAAGAACACCTAGATGGCAAACGAAAACTAAGACGAAGCACCCCACTAGGCACGCATAGGATACAAAAGCATAGCGGAGACGATTTTGAAGTAAAAGTCAATTTCCTTGCACAGGAGTCCAAAACACCAGCGCGAAAACTCCTAGAGGCTTTTTGGATCAATACCAAAAACCCTACAATGAATAGCAGGGACGAATACCCAGAGGTCATACGCGACCTGATCCCGTACGTTCGCATCGATTTTTGATGTGGGATAGTGCAGTCGTCAACCACATGCGACTATAATCAGCTGTTCTAAACTTCCTCATTGGAAGTCACGAAAAAGCGGTGGGTTTTTCGAGAAGTTGTTGATCGTGTAATTACCAAAGAGTCTTTCGTCTTTGTGTAAGTGTTATTGAAGCGTTTGGCCTACTAGATTGTATATCAGCATACCCTTCCAGGCTCTGAAGAAGGCGATACTGCCGAAACGTCAGCTAGCGTTGTATTGTATTGTGTTTTTTATGGAAGTAAATGTATGCTGTTTAAAAACCTCGCGATTGCTGAACAAGAAAACGACACATTCATATTCCAATGCCGAAGTTAAGAGAAAGTCGATCCTGGGAACTATTACAAGAATACATTATGTTTCATTTAAAGAAAAACGTCTGGGTGCTCTGAATAAATTCAAAGGCAAACTAAAGGACATACTAGTATGTGTACACCACTGTGCTATCCGCCCATTCAAAATTTAAATATGCTTAAAAAAGGATAAAGTTATCTGCTCTGATCAACCCCAGAAAGACGCGCCATGAATTCGACATCATTAAGCATTGTTAGAGATTATTAAAATCATATCTGGCCTTTACAATGACTTCCAGTGGCCTACCGATGTATCGATCCAGTGCCGCTATCCTCTCAAACAAGTCTGGCACGAATTCACCAAGCCATGAGGGATGGAAGCATTGATGAGCCTTGGGTACAGGGATCGATTCTATGTGTATAGCAGGGCGTCTCCGACCACTGCGGTACACGCGCCCCAAATGCTAGGAGTACCCCATTCTACACAAGTAAGCAATGGGATCCGAAGCTCCGATCCGCGTCAACGATCAAAAATCAAAGATGCCGTTCTGTACGCCAAACAGTCGAAGGTAAGGTAGGCCGTACACGTTATGCGTATAAATGACAACCGATGGACAAGAGCCGTTAGTGACTAGATTCCACGGGATGTCAAACGTACTGCAGGAAGACCACCGACCCGATGGTCAGAGTTCTTCACTAAGAGCCTTGAAGAAAGATATGATGCTCGACGAGTCCCTAGAGCGAACAGAACCACTGGGCTACTGTTGCACGCGACATCGAAAAATGGAAGATTTACTGGCGTCCGCTCGAGTCACTCGACGATCAACGGGATTACAGGTGATACAGGTGAATATAAATATCAAGGAAACATAAAACAATATTTAACTGCATCATTAAGACCACTTACCTATATGGACCTCAATTTTTTGGTAGACTTCTACATCATACTGAGTGACGAAAGTAATAGCAAGCCCAGCACGTCCAGCGCGAGCCGTACGGCCAACCTGAAAAAGGAGTACGCTACAATCACAGCATGAATTCTTACAAGACGATAACAATTCGGCTGGTCCATCCTTCTCTTTTGTACAAGAATTTATTCAAAATGATTCTGACGGTGTCAATACCACTAAAAATTGAATACTACTTACTCTATGGATATAATCTTTTGATTGAGAAGGTACATCATAATTGATAACCAAGTCAACATGAGGAATATCGAGACCTGAAGAACATTACAGAAGTGAGAACGGATTTAAAATACCGGATGTAATAAAGGTTATTTTTTAAATTCACTTAATGCTAATCGTTCCATGAACGCATGATAAAGTATAAAAGGATAAAGCTCTCGACAATGATTAGTGCCAGAGGGATGCACCCTGCATTCGTCTTCACTAAGCATCGCTGGAGGTGACTGAATGCACATCTGGCCCTTACAATGACTCGCGGTGCCTACCCATATATCGAGCTGCTATCCTCTCAGACAAGTCTGGTATCAGTTTGCTGACTCCAGAGGAATGGAGCACTTAGTGAGCCTGAAGCGCCGGGATCGATCCCATGTGTACTAATGTAGGGCGCCTCCTCCGACCACTGCACTAAACGCGCCCTTGTCTCGTTGGAGGAAGGCGTGACAATAATGGTTAATAATAAAACTATAATGAAAGGACTTCAGTAACAAATGAAAAAAAATCGAAAGCAAAGTGGAAATCTTTCAATCTCAAGAAAAAACACCTCTTGAAGCGACATCCGTACATACTAGTATGTCCTTCAGTTTGCCTTTGAATTTATTCAGAGCACCCAGACGTTTTTCCTTAAATGAAACATAATGTAAACATGTATTCAGCAAAGGTAGAGGGTTTCTCTGACCTGACCCATTTGTCCGTGAAGAGGTACAGCCTGCATACCCAATTGCCTCAACAACATAGCAATCTAAACGGTATACAACAGCTTGCAATAATAATATAATAATAATAGTAATAGACCACAATAATGAAATCTTGTAATAATCACCTGCATAGCGCTATTACACGTAGCGCAGAAAACTATAGCTGTACTCCCAGCAAGTTCATTCAATAGATACACTAAGTACGCTTCCTAAACTTGAATACAATCAGCATGGAAAACAACAAGTCTACCCAAGTTCATCCATAAGTCCATAACAATGAATGGGAATGCTCACTTTGTACTTGAAAGGTATAAAAATATAGTGTTGTCTCAACTTCTCAACAGTTTGGTATCGTGTGGACACTTCCACTCGAACAGGATCTTTTAGCGATGCTCTTTCAAGTTTAGCAACCTGAACAATGAACACTGCTTCACCTTTTGAACAGTCGTGTAAAGAAGAAGTGACTGGGACATCTATATCACTTCGAAAGAAGAATTATAAAGACAGTGTTAACTTCTTATGTAATACCCACTACAGTTTTTCACGGCAGGGTATTATGTAAAATAAAACCACAATGGTGATGAGATACTTGAACTCCGGACCATGAGTGTTTGCGGTGGGGATCGAACCCGACATTACCCTTTCCGGGGACTAACGCGCTCACTACCACATCATACGGGCCCTTCGTTTCGCCCCTCTCTCAGCCAGTTTTCTATCTACCAATGCCATCATCAATCACCCGTAATAGCGTGTTCGATCCCCAACGCAGACACCTGCAGTTGGGAGTTTTGCAAATATCTCAGCACCATTGTGCTTACAAACACGATTTCATTGATAGAAGTTAAAAATCTTACCTTCTTAGTCATTGTTGCTGAAAACAAGTACGTCCTTCGATCCTTCGGGATAACTCTCAAGATTTTATCAAGTTCCACCTAAAAGCAGGGCGGAAGGTGAAGTCACTAATGGCCATAAACAATGTATACACTAAAAATAGAGAAGGAAATCCTAATAAGGAAAGTGCACGTGAAATATGATACAAGCAAAACGATTTTGTACAAAGAAAGTATTTACTTCGAAATCCATATTGAGAATCCTATCAGCTTCATCCATCACAAGATACTTAATTGCTCGTAGGTTGAAACCCTTAGTATTTTCTAAATGGTCTACTAAACGCCCTGGCGTAGCTGAAACATTGAAAGTAATGCAAACGTGACAAAGGAGACTAACTGGAAAAACTGGCAGTGACTTACCGACGATTACATGAGGTCGCTTAGCCAATGCAAGAGCCTGAGTAGTCATGTCGATTCCACCAACAATAACGGCTGTAATGTGAATAGTAGGAAATAAGAAAAACAAAACACGAAAGGGAAGTGGTCAGATACTCACCAACCATCAAACCTATCCCAGCACCCAAGGCTTCAAATTGTTGCGCAATTTGAAAGGCAAGTTCTCTTGTCGGCGTAAGTACGAGAGCAAATAGTTTCTGAGGAACCTCAAGCAACGACTGCAGAATCGGAAGGGCGAACGCGCCGGTTTTACCGGAGCTGTATAGGGATTGGTATTTCACATAAATTCACAATTCATCAAACAATACACGTAACGACAGTGATGTTGAGATATTTGCAAAACTCCGGACGGCAGGTGTCTGCGGTGGGGAACGAACGCATTATTGTCCTTTACGGGTGCTAGCGCGTTCACCACCATACCAAGCATGCCCTTCGTTTCGTCTTTCTCAATACAGGTAACATTGGTAAGTGAAATCAACGTGACCAAGACCTACCCTGTTTCAGCAAGGCCAATAATATCCCTGCCACTTAGCGCATGCGGCAGAGCGGCTACCTGAATTTTTGATGGTGTTTTCCAATCCACTCGTTCGCAAGCCTCACAAAGTGGTTCACAGACACCCTTGAAAACAATGGAGTTGGTTGCAATGATTAGGCATAAAGAACAGAAAGTAAAAACTTCTCCATAGGCAATGAGCAATGAATAGAGGTGAGAAGCCAAAATGTGCTGTAGCTGTGGAAATAATCTACCAAAAAAAATCACGATGGTTTAGTGCCCCATCTTTACAAAGAATTATACAGTAGCCCTCAACGTAATCAACATTTGATCGACGAATTGCTGGATGAGCAGATTTCTTTTATCAATGAAGAGAAAAGCATGTCAGGCCATCCCCACAGACAGCCATGGACCCTTTCAGATAGAAAGACAGCCAACTTGAAACTGGGATTATCAGGTCACTCCCGCTGGATTGTTTCTCAGTTTCTATGATCCTGCTAAGGGGCCACACCAGCTTTAGATGTTTTGAAATTTTTCGGAAACTTTTATGGCTCCCATTGTTTCAGAGTTTTGCTGGTTTAGCCATTGTGGTTCCCTGGAATCCTAAGTACAGCCAGGCCAAAGTCTGTCTTCGTGGATAACAGGGAGACTTGCCACCACTCGACTAGTTGGGTACCACGGCGGTGGTAGATCCTCTTATTGGTTTACTCTGATCTGGGTTTCCTAATGGAAACGCTGGACTCCTCAGCTTAGGAGACCCTGTTGAGGTGATGAACCTGCCGCTGTACATCACAGCCCGACATCCATGAACACCTCTCAGGGACTATGAGCCGATAAACCGTTGGGAGGAGATTCAAATCAAAGCTAGAAAACCCATAATCACAGATAGCTTAAGGTCAAGTGATAATTCACCGAAAAAAAAAGAGGAAAAAAGATAAGGTGAAGAATTTTTGGCTAGAAACAAACAAAAACAAAATAGAAAGGAGTAACTAAAATTGAGTTTTATCGCCAAACTAACCAGTTCCTTGAAAGATTTCGGTGCTTCTTCTTCTAGTTCATTATCCTCTTTGTTCGCAGTGTTATCATCACCTGCAAAGATTCTGATAGTTGCGAATATAATGTGTACAAGAAATAAGACGATGTGCTTACCCTTAGGTTTTGTTAACCTAGACGGTTTCACGTTCTCTGCGGTTTCTGTGAGTTCTTCTCCTTCCGAAGACGAAGAATCCGACATCCAAAGCAAGCTTTCAAGAAATAACTTATAGAAAACCTTCTACAAACTGAACCATTACGTAAATGAAAACTTGTAAGATGTAGGCCAATATACAACGTTGGATTAAACGAATACGATCTCAAGAGTAGAAGGGTAAACAATCGCTTTGATCGGAAACTTGGAGGAATCTCCAGGAAGATTTAAAACCTACACCAAGAAAATGAAGAAACCTGCATTCCAAATCTGTACTAACCACACAGTGCTTCGTATTATTATTGCCCATGGAGCGCTCTTACTACGCTCACGTGATTCACACAACCTATTCGCAGCAACATGCGTTGATTTCAATGCATAACTGGGGGTTCAAGGTTGTCCGTTTCGAAAGCTGCTCTACTTTAACAGGACTAAACTCCTGACTGAACTTCTTCATTGGAAATTGTTGAACTCTGCTTACATCCAGCGAAACCTTTGAGGTGTAAATGGATAAAACCAATTAAAAAAATTTGGACCACGAATTTTCCCAACGAAGATCTTCAAAGCTAATTTCTTAGAATGAATTCGCGAATGCTAAAATTAGACATGCAACCAGGAAGTGGTGGAACTCAAATACCACCAAACATAGCGACAATGATGGGTGAATATTCCCAAGAATTAGGAATGGCGGTCACAGCACGATGATCTCGGCACGTGCCAGAAAGTGTGCATTCGCACGTGAACATATTGACTAGCATGGTCAAACTCTTCTAAAGTGATGATGCTCCTTCCAAGATTGCTAACGCGGAGGTTTCTTATGGCGTTTAGAGGTTCTCACATATGTGGTTCGCAGCAGTTCCATCCCTGTTGCCGGTTCGTGACTGTGGATGTGGTAGGATTCGCGAGTGGGTTCGGCTTGAATCTGCCGTCCATCTTTATTAACATACTGGCCGAGCGTTATTTTCCCAGTAATCCCTAGATCACAATTCTACACGACTACAACCTCAGAGGACGCGTGTGGCGCAGTGGTTGGAGGCGTGGAATAGTGGAATCGACCGCCGCGCCCATGGCCCACCAAGCCTTCCATCCCTCCGGGGTCGGTAAATTGGTACCAGACTTGTCTGAGAGGATAGCAGCACTGGCTTGACAAATCGGTAGGCCACCGCGAGTCATTGTAAAGGCCGAATATGTATTCAATCACCTCCAACGATACATAATGAAGTGAAATACGTGGCTCATCCCTCAGGGATTGACCAAACCCGAGAGCTTTATCCTTTAGCTTTTTACAACCTCAGCTTAACTGGGTTCATTGCCGATTTGGGCTCCCCAGATCAATCTAATTCCGTTGACGGGTGATTGCTGATGGCACTGATCGAGAGAAGTAGCTGAGAGACACGCGAAACGAAGGATCCGCATGGTGTGGTGGTGAGCGCGTTAGCCTCCGGAAAGGGTAATATCGCGTTCGTTCCCCATCCCAAACACCTGCGGTCCGGAGTTTTGCAAATATCTTAGCATCATTGTGGTTGTATCATTCATAATCCCGAGATCACCTGCTCTAGAGCGTTCCCAGGTCGTTACCAAAAGTGATCGCCCGCCTTTATGAATAAAAGAGATATTTGTTGCTCCGTAATTCAAATTCTTACAGGAGAGCAGAGCTTCCCGTTTAGGTAGAAAATCCTTGTCCAACGATGTTGTCGATAACAGCATCTTCCTCGAAGCTGACTTGTGATTTGAATAAATTCCGACTAATCCTTTGACTGGAAGGTATAGCGGAGTAGTTAGCGACGTAGTTCGTTAGAAAGCAAAGCATCGGTGCGATCCCCACCCAATCCACTTGAGAGCGCCGTAGCAAGGCTATCTCCAAGATTGCAAGGAGAATCGACTTGAGCAGAATTCTACGACATTTGTAAAGAAGAGGGTATACTCAAGAAGCAGACGAATCAACACAGGAAATGTTTGAAGACCTTCGCGGGAGATGAAGGTGAAGAAAACGAGTCAAATGTAAGATGTGCTAGGATCCACACAGTAGCTGTAATAATGGGTCACGTAAAAAAAACCAACTGACCGATTGAGTACAATGTGAGAGGCCATTAGATGGGCTGAAAGTTGCATTTATTTATTACATGTACAAAAGAGCATAAGTGCGTCTTCCATGAGAGTACGATCAATAGATATTATCACCATGTAATTCTAATGTATTGACCAACTACTGAAGCCCTAGCATCGTTTTGCAACGTAGCTCATAATTTTTCGCTTCTGTTGTAAGAACTTTAAGATATTATCAACCAACTGGTGCGCATGTAGTGCAGTGGTTTTAGGCGCCCAACACACGTAGAATCGATCTTCAGCCTAAGGCACATCAAGCCAGCCATCCTTATTGCTACCAGACTTGTTTCGGAGGATAACAACACTGACTCCAAGCATAAATAGGCCACCGCGAGTCATTTTATAGGCCAGATATGCATTCAATCACCTCCAACGATGCTTAGTGAAGTTAAATCCGTGACGCATTCCTTAGGGATTGGTGATAGCAAAGAGCGTTTATCCTTTTATTGGCCAACTCAACTATTAAATCACCTTAATAACTGGACGTAGTTTTTGTGCATTGCCAAAATTCACTAGCGCCTTTCCAGTCAATGTCGAGTTGCAAGGGACGTCGTCCTCGGAGTAGGCTTGTGTTTCCGTTGTCGCACACAATTTGTTCGTTTGCGTAGGTTCAGATGAACTTTCTGAGGAAGTTCAACGAAGCGATGTTATTCATTCATCTTATAGAGAGAAAATTTCTCAATGTTTGCCATGTGGCATTAGATTGCTACCTGCACGAACTGGCTTCGTTGTTACTACTCGAAGTAACAATCGGTGGTCTCAAGCAAACACCTTTCATGTTTTTGTATTTAACTTAATCCAGAATATCTCTGTAACCTGGAACTTGTGCTACAAGATCTGGGTTACTCTATGATGAGATGCAAAGAGAATTATTTATGGGTTAGGTTAACCCCGCCAAAAGTTGTAATGCGTCTAAATATGCACTTATGTTGATGCTCAAACCCTTTAATAATGAAGTGGTTGAGCTCAGTTGAGCGCTCTCCGCCATGGACTAGTTGCGTTAGTTTTCCCGCATGTTCCCATTAGATATTCAGCAATCTGCATAGTTAATTTATTATAGGAAGTTGTAAATGGTCAAAGAAGTTGCACGAGTAGGTAAATTCGATAACTCTCATCTGCACCAATGACTACACGAAAACCCTTATGTATATATATATAAAGTATAACGATTTATGCACACGGATGTACAGATATTTGCAAATAAATGCACATTTTTACGTTTACATACATACATACATATTTGTTTACGTCACCCGTATTAGGGATATTTTGCGGATCCCAGCACTTGCATTCGATTCAGTTCCTCGCATCCATCGTCCTTGAAGGGTTACCAACTTTTTCGTTGGATTCGGCTACTGCTTCGTGAATTTTCTTTCCTCAGGAGTGTATTTTAATGCTGGTCCAGTCAATTGTTCCTGGAGCCCTAAAACTAGAGATTTCATACTTGAATCACAGAGAATACTTTTGCCTAGAAAACTTTGCCTACATAAGTTTGGTGCCAATTTCCCGATGCCGGAAACATAGGAGGCTTGGTGGGCACGGGGCGGGGTCGAAGCCGCACTGTGCCAATGGTGTAGGCATCACTACCGCTGCGCTACCCGCGACTTATTATCCAGAATACTTCCTATTATTCGGAATCGTCTGCTTCCTATTTTGCATTAGTTTTCTTCTCCATTTTTCCGTAATTCAAAAGATTTTGTTGTTTGCTAGGAAACGAGGTTTAATGTACTTTTATTTCCAAACTTAAATTATTTTCTGAGGATTCCAATCTAGCCGATTTCCGTTTTGTTTACTCTACTGCTAATGAAATCAAGCAACTACTGTAAATTCCACTCAAGATTTTTTTTATAGAAAATTTTTTAGCCTTTCATTTCTCCTTAATCTTTATTTTCATTGTAAAGAATACATAATATTTACTGCATGCGAATCGTTGACCAGCCTCAAGTGTTACGTTCCGGAAGTATCCAGAACTACCTTTATTCCTTCAGTCCTTAATATAAGAAGTGTTGATTTAAACGACTATAATACAATGGGCTCTCCCAGTTTTCCTTTGTAGTAGTCTGCCTTTGTGTTTCATCGAAGCAGTTGCTTCAAAATCTTATAGATAATAAGCAAATGAATTTGTCATATATTCTAATCAGTAACTGGTGCACTTCATGACAGACGCTTTCGTAGTGTATTATTTTTGCCCACCTTCCGCTAAGCTAAATAAAAGGATGGAGAGTTCAGTGTTGATCAATCCCAGAGGGATGTGCCATGAATTTAACTTCACCAAGTATCTTAGAGCTAAGAGAATGTACCCGGTCTATGAAATGGCAAGCGGTGGCCTACCGATATATCGACTCCGTGCTCCTTATCCTCCTAGACATGTTTGGCACCATTTTACCATTCTCGGAAAGAAGGAAGACTTGGTGAGTCCGAGGTACGAGGTCGAAGCAGTGACTGAGTTTGTGTGCGTTGCAGGGCACCTCTAATCACTACGCCACACGTGTCATAAACCAAACAAGTAAATCGACAATTGAATAAACAACTTCTTCGTGTTTTCTTTTTCTCTGCAAATTTTGACAGAACGAACTTTGCAAACCATCCAATCCGCAGCGGTGGTTGATTACTTCTGGTGACTACGTGGGAACACCATGAGATGATCAACTCGTGAAGTGAAAATTGTGTTGTGGTAATATCCAATAGTAGTTTTTTTTGGGCTGTACCCATTAAAAACCATTCTTTCTAAAATCCTTTCCTCTAACGATAATATGTGGAGCTGATTATTTTACGAGGATCTACGAACTTATTAAATTAACATGCTTTTTTGTAGTACATCTCTCGATTCAATTTTCTTCAAGTATTCTGCCAAGAACAATGACACAAACACCATGAACAAGTGGCACACCGGTTCGAAATGATCGTGTATTTCAAGAGAAACATTAGCTGAAAAGCGCTCTGTAAGAGGTTAATGTTTGCTGAATAAAGTAGGAAAAACCTCAGAAGAATCAGTTTTCTTCAAAGGTGTTTTCCTCTAAAAGATCTCTATTGAAGGTTCCTAAGACTTTAAAGGTAGGCTAAGAAAAGCCGATGGAAAATAGGGCAGGGGCAGTTTCGGACCACGTCAAACATAATATCCAAGTGGAAGTCGTCTGGCGTAGCTCTACAGCAATATTTTTCTGCATAGAAGAACTTACCGTCTCCATAGCCCACTGTTGTGCAGTGTGTCCTCTTTTTTTATGCAATGTTTTGATTCCGAAACTGTTTATTAAGGAGTTCTCGCCAACAAAATTTGTTCTCTACATGGTTACTAAGTCTTTGTTGAGGATAACAAGCTGCATGTCAAATGATTGCAATTCCTTACGAAGTTGGCATCATTTCTCAAAGCTCAAGGTTCGTATCGCATCATCAGCACCACTAATGAACTTCTTGAGCGGAAAACAAACTTTAAGTTGATTCCACAGCCGTCCAATTTCTACAACACAACTGCATTAGACAGCTGAAGGAAGACGTGGAAAACATGGAGAGTGCGAAACACAGAGTCAACCTAACACATGAACAACACCACTCCTCAAACAGCATTGAAGCCGATTTCCTTCAATGTGAAAATTACCATTTCGAGTTGAAGAACCAAGGCAACCAAATTTCTGCGTTCCTTAAAGCTGTTTGGTATCGAAATGTACCAGTATAGCATAGCGGTTGCGAACCAAGATCGTCTGTATACATTTTAGCTAACGACTTCTTCAGCTTTTAAATACAATCGCCTTCTTTGCAATGCAATCTTTCCTAATGACCTTCATGGACCAAACGACTAGACTGTTGTCTCCTCGTATAAAGCTATATTCAGTGACAGCAGAGCACTACTGCACATTGCCGCTATAGGAGTAGGCTAAGACGATGTCATTAATGCCAATATCGCCAACGTCGAATGTTTTTCCCGAGAACTCAGTTTGCCACTAACCTGGTTTCTAACTATTGGTGTGCTAGAATGCTAGAACTAGAAAGAAACTATGCTAGAATTACAATTCACTAGTTACGTGTGTTTCAATGCAAATGGACACTAAGGATTCTTTGCTGTTGTTTCGCCCCTTACCAACCTGGTTAAAATCGACTTTGCTTAAGTGAATGATTTGGTTCCATTTTCGTATGTTTCAGCAACTGCCACGACCGACTTTCTATTAACCTCGGCATTGATCAAGTGATTTTGTTCGTATTTTTTTTGAGCAAACGCGAGGTGTTATTGTTCTTTGTTCACGATTAAGCTGACGTTTCGGCGAATTTCGCCTTCTTCAGAGCCTGGAAAGGTCAAGTTGATAGCAACTCACTCGGCCAGACGCCTCCATAACCAAACAAAGAAACCCCAAACCAAGATTTCAATCACTTTGAACACAGCTTTGCACACTCACCGCTTTCTATGAGGTCTCCACTAAGTATGTCACGTAGAGACCAACCGCACAGAAATCACGTGGAAGTATAATGTGCCCCTCACATCAGAAAAGCAGTTTTATATACNATGAACCGCAGGGAAGAATGCCTCATTATCACGCGTGATATAGGGCAGTATATAAAACTGCTTTTCTGATGTGAGGGGCACATTATACTTCCACGTGATTTCTGTGCGGTTGGTCTCTACGTGACATACTTAGTGGAGACCTCATAGAAAGCGGTGAGTGTGCAAAGCTGTGTTCAAAGTGATTGAAATCTTGGTTTGGGGTTTCTTTGTTTGGTTATGGAGGCGTCTGGCCGAGTGAGTTGCTATCAACTTGACCTTTCCAGGCTCTGAAGAAGGCGAAATTCGCCGAAACGTCAGCTTAATCGTGAACAAAGAACAATAACACCTCGCGTTTGCTCAAAAAGTATGTTTCAGCATTCATGCAAAAGTGATGAGTATCGCTAGAATGCCTTAGCGTTATTGTTTACTTGCAAATTTTCCAACTGTCTTTTGTTTCTGACTCGAGACCTTCTTCAGTTGTCGTAAACCACAGCAGCACAGTGAACTTCGTGGTGTAAAAAAGGGATATAAAGTCACGTGTTGCCATAGCCTTAAACTCTATAACACCTCTCTTTCTAAATAGAGTGATACTCTTGCCTCCTTCTATTCCAACATGTCAACTGACTGTTCTTTTCTCCGATACATGTCTACTTCTTTTGCTAGATACCACCTTCCCAAAGGGTCACCGAGTTGCCATTTCGACGTAACTAACACACGGAGTTAAATTTTGATAATATATATGTATAGTAAGTGAATTATTGCAAATGTATTGTGTATGCAATTGAAACGCCACCGAGTAATCTAAGGCGCCAGCTAGTTCGTAACCGCCTATACGACCGTCTATGTGCAACGCAAAATTGCATAATTTGCCCCAATGGTAGAGACGGTGACTGCATGAGTTTGGGTACAGTCTATCTGATCTCTTGTAAAGCGTGCGGGGACGAATACGTTGGCGAAACGGGTAGACCACTCTGTGTACGTATAAAAGAACACCTAGTCGCAAATGTAAACCAAATACTCCACTAGGCACGCAGTGGACGCAGAGACATAACGGAGAAGATTTTGAAGTAAGGGTTACGATCCTCGCGCAAGAATCGAGAACACAAGCGCGCAAAACTCTAGAGGCATTCTGGATTAATTCTAAGAATCCGAAAATGAACCGCAGGAAGGAATGCCTCATTATCACGCGTGATATTGGACAGTATATAAGCCTGTTATTTTGATGAGATGGGCACGATACGATTCCGTGTGAACTCTGTGCGGTTGGTCTCCACGTGACATACTCAGTGGAAGACTCATAGAAAGCGGTGAGTGTGCAAAGACTCTGTGTTCAGTGTGATTGAAATTTTGGTTCAGCATTTTCTCTGTTTGGTTATGGAGATGTTTGGCCGTGTAGGTTGCAATCGACTTGACCTTTCCAGGCTCTGAGAAGGGTGAAATCCGCCGAAACGTCAGCTTGTACGTAAATAAAGAAATAAAATAACACCTCGTGTTTGCTGAACAGAAGTAGAAAGAATTATTCAATCAATGCCGAGGTTAATGGAAAGTTGGACGTGGGAGTTATATGTATAGTATTTATTACATGCTACTATGCTAACTGACGAGTTAACATCGTTTGTCCATATCGCCTCCTGGAACTATGGAACCTTGAGTGTTTGTTTCTTTCGCCAACACGATAACCAGTGATATCAAGCCAAACTGTGCTGTGGCAGTAGACGGTGGTTATGCTCATGAGGGTTCCGTTCGGTTCCACTTAATTCTGTCAGAAGGTTCTAACCCACTTCCATATGAATGACCGACTTGACTTCTAAATTCCAATCCACATAAGGGCTAGCCAGGATATCAGTGGACATTCTCTCAATAGCAGTGGTATAGTATTGATGAAGTTACTCATGCGAGTACTTTTCGTAGACGAGCGAATGAGCGGAATCCATTGGGCAGCAGCAGCAAATATCAGAGATGTATTGTAGACAGGTTTTTCGCTATAAGAGGTCCGATTTCGAGCAGACTGCAAAATACCGTATACAGATGCCGTAAAGAATACACTCTTTCAATGTTAATCACCACTACAATTGAATATGCTTCTGATAGCATATTACAAGCTTGAACACCCTCTAAAATTTTAATTAGTTGGCCACACAGGAACGCCAAACACGCTTTTTAGGTACCTTGTTAGTGAAAAATATATCCTTTTTTAAAGAAGTTGTCCAGATGTCTAAAGAAGTTGTAGCCTGCTGGTGAACGCTCTGGTTTGCAAAACAGTTCAAGACGAAGCGCTGTACTCTAACTCGCTTAGCATTTGGGCGATCACTTACGAAACACAAGGACGCGCGTATACGTACAACAGAATCGGCCCTTTCCGGCTACTAATCAATGCAGATTTTTTGGACGATAGCAAATCCAGTCGATTTCTTAGAGTACGTCTCTCTCGTGATAATTTCGCTAGGTTTCAGGAAGCATAGTTAGGGCAACAGTTTGCTGCGATTGGAAACGATTGTGATTTGCTCTATATTATGGAAAAGGTGGTCACACGTAGGATCGCTAGGATACTGACTCGACAACCATTTGATGTTTATAGTTAGCGTGAGACAAATTCTTTCATATTTGTTTTTCACCCCATAATATGTGCTTCTCTTTTTTTTTGAAGGAAGTGCCTGAGTGCAACAGCCTTGCGTTAGCACAGTGGTTATTGATCCCCAGGCTCGGGAATCAAAGGCGCTAGCTCGACCCCCTCCCAACACCCTTTTCTAGTCCACGTGGAAAAGCCGTTGCCGAGCTATCTCCATGACAGCAAGGAGAAAGAATTAGGTCGATCAGAATTCTACAGTGTTCATAAAGAAGACTAAATCTTCAAGCAGCAGCCGAAACAATGCGCGAAATGTTCGATGACCATTCTGGACGACGACTGCGAAGAAAACGAATCGAAAGCAAGAAGTGCTGGGATCCACAAAGTAGATGTGATGGCGGGTCAGGTAAAAAAACATGCCACACAGCGTCTTATACCTAGATGTACAAAGTGAACGTTTGGCGCAGAGCTTAGAGGTACTTTGCAGATGCTGAAAATTTCAAGCTGACCGTAATTTTTCCCGACAGCCTTCCTATTTCTGACCCTTAATCTAAACCTGTTTCAGAAGTCGTTTTCTTTTTATTTCATGAAAGATGACGAAAAAATCAGACCTATTCATGTGGCCACATCAAGATTTACCCTCTTTTGTTACCCCTCATCATCACTTTTCATATTTGTAATGTTTAGACGAAGCGATACAATTACTCTACTGGATTTATTATCAAATCGCTAGATATATGTGTTATGAAAGTATTGTTATTAAATTATTCAAGTGTTATGTCACGGAACTGCTCTATTTTTCCTCTGAAAACTGTGGCTGCTTACATTACCTTAACAAGCCGTTATTTTCTAGATGTAGCCCATTGTTTAGAGAAGCGATCCACACAACATTGCCCACTCTCAGAAAAAGTGCGCAACTCTAATTCCAGCATACTGTAGAGAGAATAAACCTGCATCCAGAATCACCTGCGGTCTACGAAAGATTCAATTTAACTCATTCCTAAGCTTTCTACCAATCCTCCGATATAAGATGACTGCTTACGTTTAATACTCATTGTTTGTGATGAGGGCAGCGTAGTTGTTAGAGGAATGAATACACACGTGATCACTGGATAGAACCTGTAACCAAGGCTCAGCATGCTTAGAATCCCTGTGGTGTCAGAAATTTGGTACCATACCTGTCTGGAAGGATGAATACGATTGCACATCATTAGTCTCTGTAAGTCATTGAATAGACTGAATATGCCACTCACCTCTATGATGCTTAATGAAGTCGAAGGCACGGCGCATCCCTAAGGGATCAATCAACGACAAATGCTGTATCCTTTTTATCCTTTTCGTATCACTTAATTTAGGTTTCAACACTTCATCACTCTGCATTTTGAATACATAAAACACAATAATATTGATAATATGGCATTAAAAATAGGCGGAATATAGTATAATGAGCTTATAGCTCACTGGGCGCCCCACTAGTAAAACCTAGGCGGACAAATTGAGGTTTGGTAGGTTGTGAGCGTTTTCGATCACCATTCGCCATTGTTTCTGAGAGTAGCTCTCGTGCACATCATTCCAAAGGTCACTAGTTCTTGACGTAGACGTGTCTTTTGAAACATTTCCCCATAGTATTAGCGCGTATTGACTACAATGCCTACGAAAATAATGCTGCTTCCGAGTGCAGACCATCATATATGAACTCATAGTGAACTTTATTAATTGATACTAAAACAGAGTTTTAGTTTCATTGAGCGTACGTGACGTATTTTTTTGCTTTTTTTTTACGTCAAGGCTTGTACCTCGATCACCGAATCCATTGAACAGTCGGGAATTCGTCGCGTGGGAAAGCTCAAAGACATGTGAACATCATTATCGATTTTTGGAAGCTTTAATTCTAAGCGTGTTTATCATCGAAAAAATGCTTTCTAGGAATTACGTATATGCTTAACATATCGAGAAAGGTCTCAGCTATAAATATGTGAGGTTTTAAACTCTTCTTATGTTCCAGCGATAGAGAAATTGTCGTCACTGGTCGAAAAATCAGTCTCATCGCAGACATTTTAACATGTTCGAGGTATAAATTAACCTCGAACAATATTTCATAGGTTTTTTAGATTTCCGTAGGAAAACTGCGTTCATTTTTATAATGTAATCTAGAAGCTGCTTTAAAGAATTTTCTCATGGCTTCATAAAAGGATAAAGGATAATGCTCTAGACGTTGATCAATCCTCGAGAGATGCGCCATGCATTCGGCCTCCTCAAGCATCGTTTGGAGGTGATTAAATGCATATCTGGCCCCTACAATGGCTCACGGTAGCCTAGCGATGTCTTGAGCCAGTGCTGCTATCCTCCCAGACAAGTCTGGTACCCATTAGCCGACCCCGGAGAGATAAAAGGCTTGGTGAGCCAGGGGAGCGTGGATCGATCCCATGTGTTTGTTGCAGTGCACCTCCGATCACTGCGCCACACGCGTGCCTATGTAAAATTATTACCCGTCATAAACTCAATGTCGTGTCGTACAACCTCATATTGTCAGTAAAACGAAGCAAACTACTACATGAAATCCATATGAGCCTAAGTTCTCGTTAAAATTTGAACGAAATTTAAAAAGAAAGCAAAATATTAAGCGAGAAAGTAAGAAGACTATTTAGGAAAAAGATTTGGAGAAAATGAAAGATTTAACGCTAAAAGTGAAAGTTGGAAAAAAAGAAACGTCTCGAAGCCTCAGAAAAGTAGACTTCAAGAACGACTGAAGTTGGAATAGACAGATAAAATTCATTGTTTATTCGCAGATTCCCTTTGAATTAATGGATTTAAAGAGCATTACGTTTTGTTTGCCGTTAACTGAAATCTGGAATACAGTAATACAGAAAGTACAAAATGTTCATATTCTGTTATTCTAATATTCTGGGTACATTGCGGTTAACTTGACCTTTCCGGGCTCTGAGGAAGCCGAAATCCGTCGAAACGTCCACTTGTTCTTGAATAAGGAGGAAAATAACACCTCGCGTTTGCTCAACAAGAATATAAAGGGCAAAATATCCAATTTCTTAACTAGGTTTCATTTTTGGTACGCTGTTCTTTTGTTGTGCCAATATGAGGTTTTTATTCATATTCCTGCATCAGGATTTTCCAAATAAACTGAAAAAATGTTAACTACTAAGGAAAAAAGGAACGACTTTCTGTTTTTGACGCACTTCAGCACCTCCTTATCCAGTTCTTAAATTAACCAATATTACTTTTTCTTATTTTACGTTATCCGTCCAGGCACTCATCGTTCACGATGGCCTTCGGATCTTTGCATGTGGGCTTAACTGATGCTTGAGGATTTCTGTCTTCCTAACGAATGTGGTTAAATGCCGATGGATATCATTCTTCTTGGAATCCTGCAGTAGTCGTGATAGTGCTTCGCCAGGCCTTTAATATAGGCGGCCCCAACCACTCGTGCGTCGGAGCGAGGTCTTCCCAGGCAAGCCTAGCACCAATTTCACGAGATCGAAGGGATGGGGGCTCGATTAGACCTGGCAGGGTTGACGGAGCTTCCCAAGCCCTGCTTTCTTTTATTTTGGGAAAAAATTCGAAGAAAACGTTAGTCTGCTTGTGATGTTTTTAGTTGCTGAACTTCCTTGAATGCATATACTAACATCCATTGACCAGATTTTTAAAGCATATTCTCTTAGGGATTTTATAGGCTTTTGTCTAACATTTTTGCTTTTAGATTTTGTGCTTTCGTTTTCTCTCTGGAGTCGTCGTATATACTCATTAGGGCCTAGGTTTATGTCTTTACCTTTTTCCTATTATTCACGGGTTTATGTTCCGCTACCGAACTTGTGTTTTTCCTTTGGCATACTCTCCTAGAGCTGTCCGTGTTCATTAATTTCTCTGGCTGAATGATATTTATGTTTAGCTTTTTTTTAGTATTTGCATTTACTTACGTAGCGTATCAATAAGAAAGAACAACTTATGTCTAGTGTTGCCAATTTATCCATTTCTACCAGAGGAACGCATTTGTTGGTTCACGATCATGGATTAAACTAACTGTTTAGTGGTGTGGTGTTGAAAATACATAGTGCATATGTCATGTAAATCTAAATATAAACGATAATAAGATAAAGCATTAGGTGATAATCAATCCATTACGGTTTTTCCGTGCATTCGAGTCCATTCGTAGTATCGTGCTAGTGAATGAATCGATATTTGACCTATATACTGACTTTTGGTGGCTTGCTGATATGTCCTTCTTCCCAGGCAAGGCTGGTATCAACTTTTCGATCCTTAAGAGATGGAAAGTTTGGTGGGGCTGGGAGTATGATCAAACCGTCAAGGCAGCATTGCACGTCACCTCTGAGCACTACGATGAAATCGTGTAGATACCAAGACAACTAAAAGTTGGATGAATTCAAAAATTTTTGCTAATTATTCTAAGAATACAATGAAGTCTCTCTATTTTTCGTTTTCTGTCTTTGTTTTTACTAGTTATTGAAACCTCTTTTAGTCGTGTTTGGAAACTTTTAACAAATGTCAGAAAGATGTTTCCTTTTCATTTTCTGCTTACTACAATTTTCAAAGGGTAATGAAGAGTTCGTTCTCACCGCAGATACCTGTGGTCCGGAGTTTTCCAAATATCTCAGCATTATCCTGATTGTATTTCACATGATACCCTACTTTGAAAAATTAGTTGGCAATAAATAAAAAGGCTAAGGTTGTAATTTCAACTTCAACCTCAACGTAATTGGGTT
Source organism: Angiostrongylus costaricensis (assembly GCA_900624975.1). Taxonomy (NCBI): domain Eukaryota; kingdom Metazoa; phylum Nematoda; class Chromadorea; order Rhabditida; family Metastrongylidae; genus Angiostrongylus; species Angiostrongylus costaricensis. The sequence goes on from UYYA01004430.1 coordinate 74,045, forward strand.
CATTGTCGATTTGGGCTCCCTAGTTCAATCCCGTTAACAGATGATTGCTGATGGCACTGTTAGAATTAGCTGAGAGATAGGCGAAACGAATGACCCACGTGGTATGGTGGTGAACGCGTTTGCCCCCGGAAAGAGTAATAACACGTTCGTTCCCCACCGCAGACACCTGAGAGCCGGGGTTTTGCAAATATTTCATCGTTGTGGTTTTCACGAAGATCCTTCTTGCTACTTTAAATCATAGTTCTTACCAGAAACGCTTGCTGTTTTAACAAACAATCGACGCATAATAATAAACTTATACTATATTTTCGCCTTTGCATTCGCTGCTGACATTTTTAGCACAGCTTTTTTTTCTGTAATCTTCTGAATGGAATGTTCCTATTATGATCCAGGTATTCACAGAAATACTTGTATAGATTAGAACGTTTTGAGCAAAAGTCAAATATTGGTTGTCTCTACGGCTAACCATGTCGTCATCGACGGCTTGTAATGAGGTCTTCGAGAAATTGTATAAGATAATCCGTTGGGGATTCGTTCAGCTTTGTGGAGACGTCCATTACAGCGATGAAGTGCACGATATTAAATTAAGAGTAAAAAAGGTGCCTTAGTAAAATTGCGATAGAAAGCGTGCGATATTAAATTATGTTCAATTACTTAGGGTTTCCCTCACGTGATCTATTTTGTACTTCCATCCATAATTTGGCATCTGTTATGCTATGATCTTGTAAGAAATATAAATCTGTACTGTAGAAGAGGCTCATGCGGAAAATCGTCAGATTTTTCGATTTCATAAATAAATAAATGGCTTGTAAATTATTAAATCTTCGCAAAATATTCTTGATAAGCTGACATAGTAGTATCAAAATTACTTCGTTTAGTTTAAAATGAGTAATGTTTCGTCTCATCGCCTTTTCCAAGGCTGTTTCTCTGTAGTCTATCTGTAGTCTGTAGTTTTAAGGAAGATAGATCTACTTAGTTCACATGAGACACTATCTAAACATTATGTTAATAAACAGCGAGGGACATTAAGTTTTAACCATCTGAAGTAAACACACTCCTAGCAGCGTTATATCGTCCATGAAGAATAGTTTGTGAAAACGCATTAATTTTCAGATGAATGGCCTGTTTAGTCGGAGACCATTCTTCGGATAATTTTTCAGATACCTACGCTAAGTTGACTATGATGTATTTGGCTTCCTATATAAGTCGTCCTAAAGTTTTTCGCCTACTGGTTAAGGAAATCGCTAATACCCACTGGAATCGCTGTCTTCCTGAAAAAATCCTAGCCGCAAAGAAACAAGCCTAGCACTGATTCATAAGAGCTGGCGACTGCTTGCTGCGAAGACTTAGAGGTTCTATTGCATGGTTAGCTCGAAATTCCAGTTAATTTCACCCTCAGCCATCACTAATCACTTAAGTGAGAATGGGAAAGAGCATATCGCTAACTACAGACGAATGCATGCACGAACAACATGAACCACAATCGGAATCTGGATAACGGAAAGGGTTTGTCGAAGTGGCGGTGCCTGCGTATCATATGGTGACAGACAATATCGAGAACCCTCTCAACCATGTAGAGTATCCTCATCTCTTTAGACAAATTGCAGTTGCACTCCTTACTCCTTACAATCCTTACACCTACTGTAGAACGTTTCGATCTCACTTCTTTGATGTGAACATCACATAAGGAATTTTCTGTGCCTGTTTAGATAATTACAGTTGTACACTTCTTCACAAGCAGTAGTACGTCTATATGGTATGTATGATGGAACCATTCGTTGATCGTACTCTGCATTTACCAGAGTGCATTTCCTACCACACACTGAAAGTCTCTTGGAGCTGAAAAACGGGCTCTTAGGTGTTCGACTTGTACAAATACTAATTGCCATATCATCTGTTATCTAAATCCCACGGCCAACGTTCTATTTACCTCGGCATTGCTCGCATAATTCATTGTTCTCTTAATCAGCAAGCACAAGGTTGTCAATCTATCCTTTAGTTATGAACAAGTTGACGTTTAGGCGGATTTGTCTTCCTCAGAGCCTGAAGAGTTCAGATTGACTGCAATCTACCCAGCCAAACAGCTAGATAACTAAACTGAGAAAATAGTAAGCTAGGATTTGTCTTCGTCCGTTCAACGCTCTTGTGAGTCTTCTATTAAGCATGTCACGTCTTAACCATCCGCGCAGAGTTCATATGGAAGAATAATGTGCCCTTCACATTAAAATATCAGTCTTAAATACTTTGTGAAATCACGCATGATTACGAGGCATTCATCCCTCAGGTTCATTTTTGGATTCTTGGAATTCATCCAGAACACTTCAACAGTTTTGCTCGCTGGTGTTTTCGATTCCTGTGCGAGGATAGTAACCCCTACTTCAAAGTCTTCTCCGTTATGTCTCTGCACCCTACATCTGTCTTGCCTTTTCTAAGTATTCATATCATTGCTTCAGTGTAGTCGTTGTTGTGTGACTTTGTTTTCTATTTAATGTGAAAAACACTGATGTCCACTACAATCACAATCATAATCACAGAGACGATGTCACTTATTTCTATTGATTAACTGGGAAGTAGTCTAGCTCAACAACGACTGATGATAGCCTCTTGACGGGTTCACTAGAAGAAATTTCATTGCCACGGCACGGAATTGAGGGATCTTACAACTCACTCGAATTTGTTCTGCATCCTTCCGAGATATAGCAAGATACTTCCAGAACAAAAAAAAAACTTATGTACGATCTCTTCTTCCAGCTGTTCATATGGGAACAAAAATGGGTTTTTCTAACTCAGACTTGTGTAGTTGATCCGTTTATGGAAATAATATTGATGCAACAATAACAAATTCAACAAGATCAACAAGAATGAAACTGCGTAATGAAAAAACAGGTGCAACATAGTTATGGAGGTGCACCAATAATAACATAAAGCCTACTACAATAAATTTACGGTGTTTCGTGAGGAGATGGGATGAAACTGCCACATATGTTAATAAAGGGCTCAACTGTTAAGATCTACTTAGGAGAAGAAGAAACAAGGAGTTGTAGCCAACGGAAACAGTGCGAGAACAGAATGAGATACGCTTATAATAACGTAGTTTCTTTTGAACTAAATTTATGAGGTGTGATGTAAAATAAATACCAATTAATACCAGTGCCAATAGATAGCTAACAATTAAAGTCTATTTTAAGAAATGAAGAAGAAAGGTGATGTAGTCGGAGCGACCAGTAACTGAGCGCGTACCGTGATGCTACCTACTCGTAGTTGAAAGGAAAGAGATGGAGAGAAGGTTGCAAAACCCAACCTATGAGGCGATCTTACTTTGCCCCAGTGGTTACGGATTTGTATGGATGTAGGACAAGCACAGAGATCTAATTTCAAGTGATTTGAAATAAAATTTTAATTACATGACAGTATTCAATAGTGCTAAGGGAGCACATACTATGCAGATCAATGTTAAAATAGGGCCTATTCTCTGTAAGGAAGAGAACATTTCCTATGGTCTTGGCTCACCGTTAAGGTGACTGTTTTGTCTTTTTTTTTGAAAATATTTATTCACACCCTTGTTCTTTTTACTTCTTCTCCTAACCCTCAATAATGAACAGATTGTTTAGCAAAACAATAACTGTGAAAACGACCGTAATTTAACCTCGGTTGTAAAATAATCCCTCCCAACGGTTTACCGCCTCATCGTGGCTGGGAGGTGTTCCTGGGCGCCGCACTGCGATGTACAGCGGGAGGATTCGTCCACCCAAGCTGAGAAGAAGTCTGGTGTTTCCATCAGGAAGCCTAGCTAAGAGTAAACCAATACCAGGATACATCACCGTCTTGGTATCGAAGTCGCATCGTGGTAAATCTTTCTCTGACCCACAAAGGCTGCGACTGCCTGTTGTGGTGACGACCTGGAGCAGACTTTGGCCAGGCTGACCTCAGGATTCCAGGGAACCACAATGGCTTAACTAGCAAATCTCCCAAAAATGGTGATTATGCTGGAGCCCGCACAACTAGTGATGACGGGCCATTCAAGTATCAGGTATAAAGTAAGTAAAATAATCAACATGTGTTTATAGTGTTGAGCTTACATGAAGTTGATAAAGATACTTATTCGGCTAACGTTTCGACATCTTCGTCTTCATCAGAGCCTATGATCCCAGCCAATAGTCCACTGTTATTCGTCTTCACGTAGTGGCGTGTTGTTCGACATCGAGCCGGATCTTCCTCAATGGAGCACCTCTCTCGAATGAGCCATACTCACCCAGCGAAGTTCTTTTATAGAGGGCGGTTGCTGCTGATATTGTTATCCGTCGATAACAATTTGTTTTTTCAATGGATAACCCACCCTTCAGCAATCGGTATTGTCAGGCCCAGAAACTGTGAACGCTTTATAAATCGACAGTATGTCATCTATTAGAATGATTTAGAATGCAGTTATCATAACGACCATAAACATGGTCCAGCTGCCGAATCTACTGGTGGTGCCAAACACTATGTGTTTAGGTCACAAAAAACTCGAAAGGATCTTTAAACAGCTAAGATCAATACGGAAAGCTCAAAACCTACATACGGACTAGATGGTGGACAACATTTTAATCATTCTATATTTTCACTCGCTCATTACTTTTCTGCTATTAGTAGCCCCAGCGCTCATATGAATGGATAGCAAATGAATGTGGCCTTTTCAGATGAAAATAATTTGTTGCTATGCTTAAGCACAAAGGACTTTTCCCAACTATCATAAATACAGAGCGTCCGTTCTTGCAGTTCATTTTTAGGATCCATTCGTCTATCTACAATATTACAATGTCAACTTTTTATTTACTGCGTATTATACTTTTTCATGGCACGGTATTACGTGTGATTCAACCACTATGATGCTGAGATGTTTACACAACTCTGGCGCTGATCGATAGGGATAGCTGAGAGACAGGCTAAACGAAGGACCTGCATGGTGTGGTGGTGAACGCGCTACTCCCCGGGAAGGACAATAGCGCGTTCGTTCCCCACGGCAGACACATGTGGTGCAGAGGCTTTAGAAATATCTCAGCACGACAGTAGTTATACACGATGCACGATATTGTTCTTTTGTAAGGGGCTTTGTTCGTGAAGGAAGGCCATTAAAAACCACATGGGAATTAATACGATGTTTGTGTTCGCCATTCCTTTGTGTAAAAGCCATCTAATATTCGCCGTTGAGCAAACAATAAAAAGCTTTTTACGTTCCGTATTTTTCTTCCAGTATTCTTTGACTTTTTTCCAGAAATATCCAGTAAACTCACTTTCACTTGTCCAATGTTTCAGTTCAAAGTGTCTCAGTACTATTGTCTATAAGCATAGTTGGAATGGCTTCACGCAGGCATTCTTTTCAATTGGATAAGCAAAGTTGCTAAGCCACAAACTGTAGAAGAGGTTCGGAGTCAAATTTTCGTCAACGTCAGGTGCTGCATAATTTTTTTGAATGTTCTACTTCTTTTGAATTATCAAATGAAAAGCATTATAGGTTTCCGTAATCGTTGAATTCTAATGATTTTACATACCTCTTCTGCACTCTGTCCCGGCTTGCAAAATTTTTCCGAGAAATTCTATCGAGAAAAGATTAGCATGTTTCTTTTACTTGTGATTCTTCAACCAATTAGGCTACTTGGCGCTTCCTAGGTATAGTACATGGCCGTGCATGGACCTAACGTAGCTTCATACCTATCCAAAGAGAAGTCGGTGAGGCAAGTGAACTCAACGGATGTAGTTTTCGTTTCTTTTGTGTGTATTGACTTATGTATACTATATATGTATATATATATATATATAATGTGTCTTTTGTATTCATATTGACATACCCTTCCATTCGGTTGTCCTCGTCTATGCGTGAATTGCGTCCGGCACATCAGTTCAGCCGAAAGCCCACGATCATGGTACTGGCAATTGTATATGAGGCGAATACTTAATACACGTTATTTTTAGTTTTGTTAACCCTATTCCCACATCGCGACAATCGTAATTTTCCATAGGATACTATAAGGATACAAAATTCTGCAACTTTCGTTCGCCAACTCAAAAATTTCTTCATACAAATAATCAGCCTTACGATGCTTTTACATCTCAAAGTTTTCATACTGATATTTCGGGTTTGTTTTTCTTTGAGGTGTGTCGATTTTTCATAACGCAGGCATGCAGTCTGTTAGCTCATCCCTTTAAATATTGTATGTGTAACTGCTTTAGTACCTAACACCGACAGCGAATTATCCACTCGGCTGTTGCGTTCCTGGTTTTCTTGGAATGTTTTTTTTTCTAATAGTGTTCCAAGAAACGTGTGGTAGTCGCCGAATCTTGTCAATAGGAGGAACGTTTACCTCCTTGTAGCCAGATTCCTTTAGAGATGACATCGATTCCTGGTAAGTTAACTCTTATCTGTTGTTGGAGAAGTAAGTGTCGGACAGCTTCTAGTCTTGAATGATTATGTTGAGGTTGAACGCCTCGATGTGCATTTCAATTGCAAACCTAAGAACATCTCTTCAACATTATCATGTCGTAAATATTCAAGATTGCCCACAGATTTACAGGGAAGCGTCGCTTTATCATTTTGATTCCAGTTCATCTCTGAAATGGCCCCTTTATTTGTAAAGATATAGATTAGTATATTACAGTTTAGCGCCAACGTCAACACATTTTCTAGAAGGGTAACGTATCGCAGCTTCCAGCCCCATTCATCAAGGTCGTTTCGCCAGGACAAATGTTTTGATACGAGAATGCATACGTAATCTTTGATATATATATGTAACTTTTAATCTATATATATAATATGTTCAAGTAATACTTATCCTTTTTACATTTTTTTTTCTATTAAAAGCACTAGCTAACAATATAACAAGGCGTTCACTTTGAAAGTGCTTTTCTCCTTCTGGTGCCCACCTCAGCATAGTTTTCCAGAAGAAGTAGATTTCTATGCTTTTACTATATTAAAATCCCTTCCTAACTCACCGATTTCATTGGAGATTCCTACGCTAAAAAATGAAATTGGAATTTTCTCTAAGGATTCGAAATTGAACGTAAAAATGTTGAAGCAGCTCGCTACATCAATGTTGTATTTGCTTAGGAAAATGTAAGTGAGAATACTATGATCCACTACGATCTTTGGCGTCGGCATCCTAAGAGCTATAGCAAGAAAGCTGGGATTAACGGCACAACAGTTTCATAGCAGCTCAACCGGAATAAAAAGTATAACAAGTGTAGTAAAACAAGTGGAGCATAGATAACTAAATATATCGTAGGTAACTATGTGGTCGTCCCTAACGATGAATCACCATATCAATTCTCTGAGTCGGAATAACTATCCGTCCTCCTACACTCACAGGATACAGCATGGATGGTTGGCGACTCTTAGCCATTTTATTGCCAAGTACAGCGAGAATAAAGGGCTTTATACGAAACGGATCGGTGTTCTTTGGCTTCTAAACAAAACTGTTGGGAAATTCTGAGATGTGATCTGAAGGAATAGACACATAGACACCTTACCATATTCGCCCGCACGAGAGACATATTGAGTTTGTAGGTTATACAGGTGATATTATAAGTTGGAATATGTCTAAATGAACTCTGAAGAATAGACGGCATTAAATCACTGCCTGCGATATAGGAAGCTCTAAATAGTCGGAGATCGTCGAGAAGTTTGCAAAATATCGGCTTATTATATTGCTCCTACCAGGTGTTCCGCTCTAAAACACCCGAAAGCTTTAAGATAGGACAAGTAGGTGCGCTAAAGCTCTGTTTTTCTGGAAACATGCCAGCTTTTCATCATATGCAACATTCTTTGGAAGCAGAAGGAAAGCGTGGAATGTTTTGCGTATTAGATATCATCTCTAGGAACTTGGTGTTAAGCGAGCTGATATGGTCCAGAGGCCAAAAATGCGAAGCAAAAGACCTTCTGAATTTACAGAGTAGATGGTAGAACTTATTTAGGAAAGTACCAATAAGGTTTGGCCCAACTAGAAATTTAATATTCTTCTCTATTTTCATCGCTGGAAGATGCTAGTACGGCATAAAAAGGATAAAACGTTCAACGTTTCAATTCCAGAGAGATGCGCTGTGCATTCGGCTTCATCAAGCATGGCTAGAGTTAATGGAATCCATATTTGGAATGCATATTGACTTGTGGTGATCTGCGGATGTACAAGATCAGTGCTGCTATCTTCCTAGAGAAGTCTTGCGGCAATAGATGGTGGGGTTGGTTTGCGTCGAGCGTCAGGAAAAGCCTAGTCCTTGTTTGTTTTGCAGCGCATCTTTCACCACTGCGATATACGCATACTTACAAGAATCAAGAGGAATTGAAACACTGAGAAAGTCTTCTTTTTCTTGCAAAAATGTCTCAATCAAAATGAAGAATTCTTCCTGTTGTTCATAAATGAGCGTATATACTTTAGGAAAAATTATCTCATGTCAATGTTGGTGTTTACGAGTGCGTTGAAATTGTCGTCGTATGACTTCTTCCTCTCAGCTGGAATTTCTCGCTTCTTCATTTCTGTTATTGCTGTGTATTCTGCCTGGGATTCTGAATTTGGTCGTCCGTACCTAATATAACGCTGGAGATTTTATTATTGAAAAAGTGACTGAACCGTGCTGTAACAATGAAACTGCAATTTAGCTATCGCAAGATTTCTCGAAGAAGACGATGAAGAACTTCATGAAAATATGTGGACGCGTTTAGCCTGTTGGCTGAACAATCGCATGAATCCCTGCCGTCCTGGAAGAGTTCCATTCATAAAGCAGAAACCCCTCCGACCAACAACGGTCTGCCGCAGATCTGAAGATTTAGGAACAGTTTAGCGAAACTGTCGTGGAGTTCCAGTACGGCTGTTCCGTGAAGAGGGAAGATGACATGTCCTCAATTAGGGGCCGAATTGTCGCTTAACCTCGCCACCTTTTGGGCTCATCTGTGTAGGAGAACAGAGCGAATGGAAAAACTATTAAGATTTGCAAACGCAAATCGTTCATAATGGGTCCTGTAAATATGTAAACAACGTACACGCAAAGTCTTATTTTGAAGAACTATTTGACAAACGCAAAAATTCCCATTAAGTTGTACCTTGGAAAACAAACAATGGATCAAACTTAGTTTTTTCCTCACATGTGTGATTTACCGTTGCTTAACTTAGGATAGTCAACAAAAAAAGAAAATCGTCCAACTTTATGTTGACTTTTTTATTTACTACCTTTTACAAGTTTTCACGGCAAGATGGTAAGAAATTATTTGTGAAACAACCACATTGATGCTGAGATATCTGCAAAACTACGGACCGCAGGTGTCTTCGACGGGGAACGAACGCGCTGTTACCCTTTCGGGGGGCTAACGCGTTCACCAGCACACTATGCAGGTTCTATGTTTCGTCTGTGTCTCGGCTAGCTCTATCGGGTATGCCATTAGCGATCACCCATCAAAGGGATTGATCTGGGGAGCCCAAATCGGCCCAGTTAAGCTGAGGCTTTGGTTGAAATCCACAATTTTGACTTTTTTATTTACTGCCTCTTACAAGGTTTACGGCAGGGTATTATTTGTGAAACTTTAAGTATGCGGGTTTTAAGTTTTACATTAAAAAATTCAATATTTTAGTTCCTTGTTAGGTTTTAAAAGCTGCCTATTCTAGTGAAAATTCCAGAAGAAAATGCAACTAATGCTCTCATCATGACATTAGTTTGGTGGAGACATGAAATCCTTTTTTCCTGACGAAGAAAAAAAAGTTCAACTATGCAGATTGTTCGAAGAAGCTTTGGACGAATGTTGATATGTCACCAAGACGAGTGTTTATCCATAAATTTTCCAAAATGAATAAAGATTCGATGTTATGCCGAAGTCACAGATCGATCAGAAGATTAATCAATTCAGAAACACTCCTTGATTATTGGCTGAATTACTGAGTAGGGCGTGTGTAGGGCAGTCCCCAATGGTGCCGCCCACATAGTTGTTTGTTCCACCTATCGCGTTAGGCAAACGAAGTCCGCTATCCCTTCGGGGTCTATAACTTTCTAGCAAACTTGGCTGGGAAGACAAGAACACTAACTTAGTATATCTTTAAGCCAAAGTAAACTATTACTTAGGCCAAATATGCATATCACTTCGCGATATTTTGTTCAGTTAGACGCATGACGAATCGCCACGGGTTTGATCAACGTTAAACGGTTTATCATTTTTATCTCATTCGATTCCATGTCTCTGCTATTTGGCCAGTACCAATGCTATTTTTAGTCCTTACCTTCATGTTTTATTTAGAATGAGACATTTTGTGTTGGGGAACGAATCACTCTTATAAAGGTAAATCCATAGCCTAAGAGAGAACTAGACACATTTAGATAACTCCTTCTCAACCAAGCAAACAGATCATCCTACTCGAATTTGCGCTTACATGCATTGCAGCTATATATAATCTCTCTGTGCGCAAATGAAACGCTGTTGAAGGACAGAAGAACTTTTAAGAAATTCGACATTAAAATAACCACCTTGGACCACAAAAGTACCATGCAGTTGACCAGGAAAAAGGTAATGATCTAGACCTTGCAGCAAGCGTAATTATATCCCAGTCCGAATAGAGGGGTAGCATTGAAAGCTGCCAAACCTTCTAATGTGGAGGGTTCGAAGACGAAGATCTGTGCAAGGTCAGAATAAACAGATGCATTGCACATTATGTCAACGAAGATAGCTTTCCGATTTTTGCACCTACATAAGAACCGTTCCTGCAAATGATAATTCAGTGGCTTTTCTTCAAAACGCTTAATGTTGAAAACACGGAGTATCATATGTCGCCGTGATCCAGCTAAAATTTTATCATATGTCGTCGATAGCGTTGACGGTGCTCAATCTCTGCCAGCTGCCTTGCCTGCTTGTGCTCATCCGACTGTGAAAGTGCCCAACGATTATCAAGAGATTCTCCTACGTTCTGAAGAATTATCCATAATATTCTAACTACAATATAATAATGTGAGTAAAAAAGGTCTTATTTATTACTTATGTTATTTATTTAGTAAGTAAAAATATAGGGGTGAAATCTATACCGTCATTATTCCTTGCTTCGAATAGAAAATATCGTCAACAAATCTGTGGAATGTCTGCAAGCTGCTGACAGGCACAGAAGAATATGACAAATACGGTAGTACCTATGACTCCTGTGGAAAAGCGATGCTTCGTAGAGCAGACACGCCTTTCTACTCACTTTATTGTATTATAGTTAAAATATTATGAATGATTCTTTGAAATGTAGGAGAACCTCTTGATAATCGCTGGGCACTTCCACATACGGATGAGGGCAAATATATTTTGCTTCTTTCTAATACCTATTTTCTAAATATTTTGTAATACATATTAATATAATATAATATATATATTATATGTAGAAATATATTTCCTTCCATGTTACCTCTCAGTGACTTGTAGATATTCCATCGATTTGTTGACGATATTCTTTATTCGAAACGAGGAATAATGACGGTATAGATTTCGCCCCTATGTAATCAATGTTTATTGACGTATTTTGTTCCAACAATCCACTCACGTATATAGATTGTCATATTCTCGAAGAACCCTGCTTAAAATAGAAACGCTGCTGTTTAGGAGCTCGGTAAGGTAGGAGAGAAGCACTGCCATGAAAGAACCGCAGGAGTGCGAAATAAATAATTCTAGAAGAATAACTGACTATTAACGGAAACCATGTTATGGAATTCATCTATTTAGCATATTCATAATCATTTATCGTTGTCTGACTCCCAATGATTCTTGTTTTCCACCTGTATGATTCTTTTTAAGCTGTCGTACTTCCGTAAGAATTACCCTCGAGACCAGGTGCCACGTTCAGTGTAAGAATGATTTGCCGCTCATTTTTTTCATTGTATCCTATTTGGTAACAATCATCATGCATGAACTTCGAGTTGCTGAACTTGTAACTGAAAAACAATAGCATGAATGGAATGCACCCGTCGCTGACCTCTACCGAATATGTTGTCAGTTTTCAACATTTCTAAGTGGCTATGCATTTTTAAGAGGCTATATCTTAACCATCATTCAATTTCTAGTTCTATGCTATGCCTTAAAGGAAATAAACAAACGAACGTTAGTAGTAGAGTTACATAATCCAAACAATGTTGTTGTAAACAGATGATGAGTAAGAACTGAAATTAAGAGAGAACCAGAGAACGACAAACTATTGGAAGTTGGAAGGAATTAAACGTCATTTCTTTTCCATCGAAAGTAAAGTTCCATTACTTAGCTTGTGCAAACCTCTGAATCCATTGCATTCCTATTTTGCTCGTAGTCTTATCAAACATTGTGCAGCTTCAACGACTAAAGAAAAAGAACTCTGCATTGATCTTTGTTGCAGACCACGATTGCTTGAAAAGGTCTTTCGCTTGGGGTTTCTTATAGGACATAAAGATCAACATAACTTCACTCTCCTAAAATTTGAGAGGACCCATGAAGGAGGGCAGATGGAATTGACTCACTGACTAACATTTATATGACAAGGCTCGATTTTGTCTTTTTAAGCTAGTTCATAGGTAACCGTCCTAGATGTCCTAGAATAGGCTACCGTCTCCAGCCATTTGGGCACAGCGCCGTCATTCTCTCACTTGTTCTAAGCCCTGAGGCACGATGCGCAGCAAGAACTCCGAAGGCAATGACAGTCTTAAGAATATTTTTTTCAGAAGTATTTTAGCGTTTTATTATATTTTAATACAAAAAAATATTTTCAGTAATCTTAAGGATATTATGAGGATTCTTTGAAGTCACAAGCTACAACATTCTGGAAGGAGTAGATTTGGAAACTACCCAGCGTTCCACATGAGCATTAATTTTGGATATATCGCCAACTAACTAGAAATTAAGAATTCCAAACTTAGAAAATCCAATGGAAATATGCCAACATTGGTCCTATAAAACACAACTAGTAATCTTCCATATATTGTTTCTTGGTAGTGGCCAACAGCAATCTTAATTGTTAACTCGTTTATTGGCTAATCATTACTGACACTGATTAGCTCTAATGACAACGCCTTATATCCGTTGATGTCTTTTAACTTTATTCTCAGCACATGACATCACCGTTTCTGAGGAATAGTAAGGTTTTTTCTTGTGCATCTACATAGTAACACGAAATGATGGATGTGGTGTAGTAAAACTTTGTGGGCCGGAATTTATGATTGGCCAGATATTTTCGGACGATTCTTTTTCGGAATGAATGTTTATAAGTTCCTGTCATGCTGTTAGCTTGTATAGATTCCAGCTCAGCTGTTCTTTTGAGCCATAATTGTTTTTTTTCCATTTTCCTCTGAACTCTTAATGCTTCGTCCTGGTTGCCATTTCCATGTGAAGTCGCTTGCTTGCTAGTCGTAGGGCAAATGGACTGTTAAGCAACTTCCGTTCAATGCTGCAACCCTCCAATTATTTCAACTACCACTGCACCGTGTATTGCTAACTCCCCTTCTCCAAACCTATTAATGGACCCGAGCTTTTGGATTATCAAAGGGAATTCAGCGCAAGCTCTTCTTTCCTTAGGTAGCTAGCTTTGACGGGAAACAATTCTTTTAGGATAGATATAGACTTATCACTTCGAGATGGGTAATATATACTCCTTTTTTCAAATGTTTTAAATCATTTTGCACAACGATGGCTCTCATCCCACTGGGGTCGGGAAATTGATAGTTGAATTGTGTGAGCTCGTCCAACCCACTCCCTCAGATCCACGCAGCAGCACTCTAGCACGGCTATCCCAGGACTCGAAAATGAATCGAGTCGACCAGCATCCAACGACATTCATAAAGAAGACAACAATCAAGCATGAACCGAACCAACAGATGAAGAGTCCAAAGATCTTCGTGGATGATGCAAGCGAGGAAGCGAATGGAATGCAAGATGTGCTAAGATGAGCGCAGATGTGAAGACGAGCCATGTAAAAAGAAATTTGGCTTTATAACTCCCCGACTGTATGTGTCTTATCCACGACCTTATTATATCGATCCTAAAACTTTCTTTTTTCATTTCCAAAGCGAATATACACGTTCATTAGACATTTCTTGAAGCCGACTTTTCTTTATTTAAAATGTTATGATTCTTGAAAGTACATACCTATTTTATTTCATTTTGCTTTTCGATAAGACATATTGGTTCTTTCATTTTTTTTAGGCATGAAACTTCCTGCAAAATTTTGTGACTCTAACGTTGCTGAGATATTTGCAAAACTCTGGACCGCAGGTGTCTATGGTGGGGAACGAACGCGCTATTGTCCTTTCCGGGGAGTAACGCATTTACCACCACCACACTATGCGGGTCCTTCGCTGCGGGATCAATCCCGCTGACGAGTGATTGCTGTGACAGAGATCGATAGAAATAGCTGAGAGACAGGCGAAACGAATGACCCGCATGGTGTGGTGGTGAACGCGTTACTTCCCGGAAAGGACAATAGCGCGTTCGTTTCCCACCATAGACACCTGCGGTCCAGAGTTTTGCAAATATCTCAGCAACGTTGTGGTTGTACTTCGCTTAGTACCCTGCCGCGAAATTATAATAGGCAGAAAATAAAAAGGTATAACTTTGTGACTTTAGTCAGAAATAGGTAGGGAAAATGTTGATGGACTGTCTCATTTCTTCTAACTAAAACCGACTTTTAGTTATTCTCTGTATGATAATCAATGTGCCATTGATTTAACACGCTTACACATAAAAGGTAAATAGAGGATAAAGCTCTCTGTGTCGACCAACCTCTGAGGAATGCACCACGCATTCGACTTCATTAAGCATCGTTTTGAGGTGATTGTATGCATATCTGGCCTTTACAATGTCTCGTGGTGGCCTACCGATGTACAATTTGCCGATCCCGCAGGGATGGAAGGCTTGGTGGGCCGTGGGCGCGGGGATCGTTTCCATGTGTGTGTTGCAGGGCGCCTCCGACTACTGCGCCACGCGTGCCCCTATGCATACAAATAGTTATTAAATATTGTTAATGTGGTTAAGGCTTCGGTGTCTTCGCTTTTTTCAAAGCTGTACTGATTCGATAAGATTCTCCACAGCCGTTAAATAAAAGTTTAGATAAAGTAGTGTTTTTTTTCGCTGGAACCTAGTAGATTTGTGTGCTCGAGTGAAAGAAAAGTGAAACTGTACTTTTAAAAGTCTGGTGGTTGTGGTGTTCCTTTGAAAGAATGAGATTTCCTGGTTTCTTTAAGTTACCGCTAGAAATGGATGCAATTCGGGAAATGAAAAAGCGAATATGCGAATATTCGTAATATTACCTTACCTTCGCCTTCGAATACCTTCGCGAATATGCACCAACAGTTCTCTTCGGCTGTAGGTTTAACTATTAATAGGTTTTCCGTTGGCATATGCATAGAAAACTCTATAGCATTCGTAATGTGCCACACAACCACCAACAACATCTCTGAGGATGGAAGCGGCTTCGTCTCCGGTTCTTCGGTTGTTCACTATTTTTTTGGTCATGCATTAAATCGATGACTTCACTACCTAAAAGCCGCAGAATTTCTACATTTCGTTGCATTCATATTCAGTTGGAATACTCAGTGAATGCATGATGTTTTCAGAATATTAGACTTCCATGTTCGTCTTGGCTTATAACATGAGATGGGTTTTTTGTCTAAAATTCCGTTCACCTGAACATTTGCACGTGTTACAAGTACTACTACTTTGTGTAGGCTTATACTCTAACACGTGAAACTTCCTTAATCAGAAGCTATGCTGAGCGGCCCCACTCCATTCATCTCCACCGAATGCAAGACCTGCCCATTGAACTGGTTTTTCTCGTCTTCATTTATTTTTTTTGCTATGCATGGAAAAAGGAGGCCACAAGAGGCATGTCGGCGTCTTCTTTATCACGGACTTGCTCTTCTTTGATTAGCTTCTTAACGAAAACGCCAGATGAGAAGATGAATCCATCGTTTTACATGGCAGAATTGTTATCCACAAAGCTCTCAGGTACGATAAGATGGAAAACTACTGGGTAAAAAGTTTTAGATAGGGTTGTTTAGACGACCAGCGGTCACGTATTGTCCTAGACCCAGCTCTTCTGACTGCACTGAGCACAGATTTCTCTCCATTTAGTGAATTAATTGGTATTCATCGTTGAAAGGAGTTTAGGTGCAAGTCTTACTTTGGCTTAGAGATCTATTGTCCTGTTCTCACCTTAATAAGTGTGTGATAAGAAAGAGCATATAAACAATGACTACTTGTAGATCTAACAACTCGAGATGCCTTATATAAAATTAGAAGAACGCCTGTAATACATCTATGGGTAACACTTCTATTCACAGTGTTCAAAACTACTTCGACGTCAGTGCCTCAAAAGCTTTTTATGGAGTATTAATATTATGGAATACAACAAATGTGACTATGGGTGAAAACAAGAAAATGCAAGTGAAAAAGTCGGTGAGCAGCAGCATTTATGTGTATGATCTGACAATACATGGTATGCCGACCCGAGGACCTACTTCATTCAATTCGCTTACTCGCACCTATCATCCATGAATCTCTTCCGATTTGCCTTCAAGTTCGGCCCCTGCTTGAGAATTTTTAGAGCTTCTCATGAGTGTCGTTGAAAGTTGGTTAAGGCTTTGTGGATAGCAACGGTTTTAAGGATTTGTAAGGAGACAGGTGTGATACCAATTTCCCAAGCACGGAAGCATTGAAATCTTCATTTGCCTGGCGCGAGATTGAATCAAAGCACCACAAGCTTACTAAATCGCGTCTCTACCACTGCGTTATTATAAAAGGTAAATAAGCAATTAATAGTAAAATATATAGTTATGCTATACATTTATGGATAACATTTGCATGCGAAGTACTTACAGTTCTACATCTTTAGTAAATATGAACGTCCCATTATTTTTCCGAGGCAATCACTTGAATAAGCTTAGTCATAACGTTCATGTCGTTGGTGATCTGTGCTCTCGATGATGCTAGTAACTTATGACGTCATAAGAGAGACACTATTCACCTGATGATGTCGTTTTCATAATCATGAAATTTTAGTTTTACATGCAAATATGAACATGGTTCGTATTCGGCATATTATGGAGATGAGACGTGCCAGTAAAGCGCCACCGTTACTGCCACAAAAATTGAAGAGGTTAGGCTTTTTTCCGAAGAATGAAATGTATAAATAGCTCTATGAAAGTTTTTTATAATATGATAGTATTCTTTTTGTGGACGTAGTTAGCATGGCGATATTAACAGTTAATGTCCGCTTTTTAATGGAGCAGGTTATCGCTTTTTTTTCAGATCAGTCTGCGAAAATGTTGATAAGAAGTCGAATATGAGGGAGATATTGAACATTCATCTTAGTCTTAGGTAGCGAGTTGAATGATTTAATGTTTTTGTGTTGATTTTTTTTGGAAACGTTCACCTTACGATAAGAATTTGACAGTATGACTATGTCACCTATAGGTAGAATTTCATCATAAAATCGTCAGAACCATAGATATCTTCGGAGGCTCGTTTAGCGTAGCGGTTAGAATAACCCTGCCATGTACATCGAGTCATTGGTTCGCTCAAGACTCGGAAAAACCAAGCCCGCCTTGCTTTGGGGTCTTCGAGTTGGTACAGAACTTCTCTGGCAATAAAATGACCACTTTATTCGTCGAGTAGACCTCCTCAAGTAATTTTACACTCCAAAGATGGACAAACTTTTACAATTATTTCCTTATAAATTCTCTTTTAAACATAGATTTCGTCTCTCTCTAGTTACCTATTGGCACTAGAATATTACTGTTTTTCTTCCAGAAATATTCCTAACGACATTGCAACAACATCAACCACTTTGATGTGTCTATTTTATGAGAGTGAAGGAGGACGAAATGGCCCATGGAAATTGGTGATTACAGTAATTTTACGACCTTTTCTTTTGTATTCTTTTAGGATTGGCTCAGTTGTTTTCTTTCATTCAAAATGAAATAAGCCTAAGAACTATTAAACTGAAACAAGGGCTCAAGTTAAAGAGATCATTCTTGAAATCGTAAACAGTCGTACGTTGGCTATTTCTCATAATGGCTTTCGAATCGAATTAAGGCACACTTTTATGGGTTCCAATGATTTATTTATCACTTTGTCCCAAATAGTCTCATATGTTTATGGTCTACAACTTTAGATATAAAAATTTTACCTCATATTGGACATTATTAGTCGTGATATAAATCATTATATTCCATTTTTAATCTTTTCAAGAACCTGCTTTTATCCTTGTTTCACTAACTCCTCGATAACGCGATAACACCACAGTAATGCCATCTTCCTGGTTAGCAAACTATCTATGCTGTACGGTAGGCATTCATCTTTCTCCAGAATCTCTCAAGATGTGAACGAACTCAGGTGTTTCTACCTGGAAGAACAGCTAATCAATGCCAAGATTCGTTGCCGTTCTAGAGAAAATTTAATAACAAAATAGCCATCCACCGATTCACAAGATTTGGCTTGAAATCAGTCATTAATTTTCCTATGAAAAGAATCTTTGTGATTATCCATTGGACTGAGTATGCGTTAAAGTACCTTGTCATGTTAAAATACTAGGCTTTCTGAAGACCGTTCATTCCCTGAAGTCGTTTTAGGCAAGAAGAACGAAATCTCTGATGCGAAATCTGTCGTGCAATATGCTACGTGTAACAAACATTAAAGAAAAAATAACTTTTTAAACAAAAGCGCTAGAAAGACCTTAAAAAATCTACGATACTTTGACGATATCCTAGTAGATTTCCCGTATCGGGACTTTGAAACTTCGATCACTCTTGGAGATTGGCACTCCTACAACTTAAAAACTGCTACTTTACGAAATCAAAAGTTTTAGCGTGTTAGTTAATGTTCTGTTATCAGATCTCCGGCACTGACATGTTCCAATTTTGCTCTGGTATCGACATTTCTAATGTCTTTTCTATCGAATATATGTTTGAACGCCCTCAACCGATTCGAGTTGAACTGTAAGTTTATTTAACAGTTTTGTTGAGTCTTCAGACTAGGTGCTTTTAATGGTTTTTTTTCCGAAAGCAGTAACATGGATTTTATGAATGTGCATAATAATTCTGATTTTCATTATAAGTTTTTGATTCTTCAACTTTTAACATACTTCACTGTAAAGTGAGAGGGCGGCAAGAGTTAAGCACTCCATTCAAGAACACGCGCACGGTCATTAGTTCGATCCCGCCTCTCCAGCGAAGTTTCACATCTCAGTGTTTGGACTCCAGGTGGAATCTCCTCAATCAGCATTCAAAGCGGATCATTAAAAAGATCATATCGTGATTTACACGAGCCAAATTTACACGGATATCCGAGAACCTTCGTGGATAATGGATACGAGGAAACGAATCGAATGGAAAAAGTGCTAGGATCTGCCCGATACATGATTTCGGGTCACGTCACGTAAAAAATTATTCTGCAAAACATTACCCGCATATGTATTCTTTCTTGATAAGCTTGCACGAGGTTGATAAATATATTTATTTTCGGCTAACGTTTCGACGTCTTCGTCTTCCTCAGAGCCGGTGATCCGAGTCGATGGTCCATGCTTGTTGTTCGCCTCGACGTTGCGCCTTCGCCTTCTTGTCGAGCCAGATCTTCCTCAGTGAGCCATCTTCTCGAATGAGGCATCCTCACTCAGTGATGCCCTTTTATACACGATGCTGATGGTGGATATATCGTGCAAGGTGGATATATCGATATATTATCAACCTCGTGCAAGCTTATCAAGAAAGAATACATATTGATTAGTCACACCGAGGTTTAGGGAAGGTCGGTTTCGAAATATTATCTGCATATTTAGCCATATAGTGGTAGCACAACTTGTCGATATTGACATTTTTCATCCTATAAACAAGGAAAAAATATGGGAATTTACTACATGTCTGACTCTGTACTTTCATGTAACATTTTTATTCGTTATGGTTTGAAGACTCAAAAATTTTTAATAGCATTTTTAACCCACTTCAAGTATTAATGCGTTTTTCATCCAGTGACGAATCGTACTTAAATACGGAAATAGCCTAGCCTGACACGTTCTGTGGTCTCCAGCACTTACTCACTTCCCTTTGTTTTCCTTAAACCGTCTTATACAAAGTTGGTTGCGTTGGCATGCTGGTTAGACTGTACGGCTTAAGAATCTGATTTGTTTCACCGATATTATGAATGCTGGTTGAAGTAGTTGAACTCTTCCCAAACTTTCAAGGCATCATACCATTGAATTATATTTCTTAGATATTGCTTATTAGTGATCTCTTGCATGACCTGACATCACATGTGTCACACAGTGCGGATCCCAGCACTCTTTGAATCGGATTCGTATGCTAGTGAAATGACTGAGAAAACACCACCGTAAAGTCAGCTGAGCAAGTTATTACTGATTGAACAGATCTTTTTATTGAAAATGCAATGCGACAAAGCACTATGTACTGTAGTGCCATAACTGCGCTTATCTAGTTTGCCAAGTGTAGTGCTTTAATCCTTTCACAACCATGCGCATTGACTTCAATGCGCACCCCAGGTGTGCTTCAATGACGCGCTCTCCGATGGGCCAGTCACGCGAAAATGGCTGGCGTAGTGCAAGGGTTAAGCCTTTTCTATTGTAACAACTATTTAATGCACAGGATTGACCAAAACTGCTTCTCTTTCAACATTTTCACGTAGCTGCATTACTCTTCGTTCGCATAACAACTTTACGACCCATTGTGGTTAACTGATGGCTTGTCGAACACAGATTTTGTACTGGGGCTGGTCTAGAAACAAGTATTTTCAGCTATACTTGCAAAACACCGCTTCGGACGGAGGAGTGGAATCGCTAAATATAAAAAAAATATGGAAGAGACAGAGAAATACACTTAAACGATCACACCAAACCACTCGGAAAGCTAGTATCATCATGGTTAAATAAGGGACAAATTTTTTTCTCACTCATAAAGGATGTCCAAAAACATGGGAACATAAACAGGAAAACACAGTGGATATGCAGAAGTTAGACACACATGGAAAAATGTGAGGAAAGCGAGCAGTCTCAATCTCAAGAAACTAGTGCATCACGCGTCTTTCGGCGGCTTAGGGACTGTACATCCTGATTTCAATGCGCATTCCAGTAGCGCTCCAATGACAGGCGGTCATGAAAGGGTTAAAAGTGTACACGTGGTCCTGGGTTCGATCATGCGGCCTGAGCGGACCAGCTCCTCCATCCCTCCGAGGTCGACAAATTTCTATCGGGATTCTATGCGTTTGTAAATACATTGACTTGATACCTTGGTAGGTCCCCGAAGTGAATGTTTGATCAAATTTGCGTGCTTGCATGAAGTCATTTTTGTAAAGTTTAGTGAAGTCAAACGCATGGGATATCTCTAAAAGACTGATCAACGCTCAACATCTCACTTCACTTTTTCAAAGGCTATTGTGGTCAAAGAATAGTTTTCTACTCTTTAAAACATCTATGCACTGGTTTCATTTTCCTGCACTGACTGACTTGTGTAGGGCAGACACCAGCACCATGCATTTCACATTTGCTCATATCTATCATGGTTCTTCCATATATTTGGAACCTTGGACGGACCACCCTCACTAGTTGTGCGGACGCCAGCATATTCTCCACTTTTCAGAGTTGTGCTGGCTTAGCCATTCTGTTTCCTTGGAGTTCTGAGGCCAACCTAGCTAAAATCTGCCCCAGGTCATCACCACCACAGGCAGCCGCCGCCGTTGTGGGTCAGAGGGAGATTTGCCACCATGCGACCAGTTTGGTACCAAGACGGTGACAGATCCTGGTATTGGTTTACTCTTAGCTGGGATTCCTGATGGAAGCGCCGGACTCCTCAGTTTGCGAGACCCTGTGTGAGACTGTGGGGAGATGAATCTACCCCGCTGCACATCGCAGCCCGAAGCCCGAGAATACCTCCCAACCACGATGGGGCGGTAAACCGTTGGGAGGGTTCATCCCTATAAACACAGAATTCGCAACTAATAAAAATGATAACGTCAGCTTTTTATTTGCTGCCTATTATGTTTTTTACGGCGGGGTATGATGCAAAATGCAACCACATTGATGCTGAGATATTTGCAAAACTCCGGATCGCAGGTGTATGCGGTGGGGAATGAACGTGCTATTACCCTTTCCAGGGACTAACGTGCTCACAACCACACCATACCGGTCCTTTGTTTTATTTGTCTCTCAACTAGTTCAAGGGCTCCCCAGTTCAATTCCGTTGGCAGGTGATCGCTGATGGCTAGATCATAGAGCTAGCTGGGAGACAAGCGAAACGAAAGACCCGCATGGTGTGGTGGTGAACTTGTTAGTCTCCGAAAAGAATAATAAGAAATGGTTACCGTGCTGAAACATGTTCTAATATGACGTCAAAAAAATCAAAAAAGATCATCATCCATTGTCTAACCTTGTCTTGGTACAAAACAAACCTGCTCTATATAGAGAATCTCCACCTGGTTTGTCGGCTGTTTGTCTTCTAAAAGCTGTATGAAAGAGTAATCCTTAAAAGGATTGACAGAAAAACATACGAACAGCCGATAAGTTAGTAAAATTAGCTTCGCAAAGAGTTTAGTGAGCTGGCTCACATCCACATGGTAGTGAAAATAAGGTTGAGTTAAACTGACGTGTTACTAGAATAAGAAGTGCAAGGTATGTTTTATCTTAAACGTCACTTCAAATCAAGGAAGAAGTAGAATTTGTTCAAATGGCCATTGAAGCCTACGACGGTCATGATGTACATGGTACATTCACAATAAGGATTTTCCCATTCTAAAATTAGCCCAATACTTTCCTAACGAGAGGATCCAGCGAAGTGGCACCATCTCAGAATTATTCAGCGCCACTTTCAAAGACATCATGCAGAAATTTAAAAGGCAATAAGAAATCGGTTAGAAGAAGGGCTACTTTGTCAATGTTGTGGAGATTGTGGCCCTAGCAGCAACTGCTCACTCATATGATGGAGCGGTTTCGCAATATAGACCTATGTTGGCGATCAACCTCTCAAATGCTACTGTATAAGTAAAACTATTGAAAATAAGATGAGCTAAAGAAATAATGCGCCGTATCGAGTTCTAGACAAGAGCGGTTACGAATCTCTCCGAAGAAATGTTGAGCACACAACAATAAAACCGACGCCTAAGTAGTTAAAGTTCTTCCTGAGGGCTCTGAACGAGAAATGTGATGATGACCTTCCATGACCTTTAAGTAAGCGGAGCTCCCTGAAGGAACTTTGATGGCAAAGGGGATGAATGCAGCCTTTGTCTATGCTCTGTGGAGTAATTTTCTTCGTATTTTTGTTGAGCAAACGCGAGCTGTTATTATTCTTTGTTCACGATCAAGCTGACGTTTCGGCGGATTTCGCCTTCAATGTAATGTAACACATTATACTTCCACGTGATTTCTGTGCGGTTGGTCTCTACGTGACATACTTAGTGGAAACCTCATAGGAAGCGGCTCTGAGGAAGGCGAAATCCGCCGAAACGTCAGCTTAATCGTGAACAAAGAATAGTAACACCTCGCGTTTGCTCAACAAAAATACGAAGAAAATCACTTGATCAATGCCGAGGTTAATAGAAAGTCGGTCGTGGCAGCTCTGTGGAGTAATTGAATGATTAAATATATTAAGGTGTCGTGGGTAAAGGTTTATGTAAGACTATTGAATACGAAATATCACCTAAAAGAAAGAGCGGAACGTCTGTATCCACGTTCTAAGTGATCGCTCCTACACAAAGATCAACATCATGATTATTTTTATAACAAAATTTACCATCTTCTACAGCCATTTTCAATGTTTGTGTAGTCTTTGTGGCAAACTGGAACTTGTTTTTTATAATGAGTATGCCAAAGCCTCGTAACTTCTTTCAGATGCTCACGGTCAGAAAGCGAAGTGACACCGCTTGGGTGCGCCTACTTCTTGATTTCGGATATTGTACTGTTGGGAGTGGTTGTAAAAAACTTAAAGTAAGATATTCTACAACTAATGGAGTGCAAAAAAATCAACTTTTGGCTCATTTCTAAACTGGTGGACAGTCTTCGTTATTTAGTAACGAAGGTACAGGTGCCGGTGTTGGCCAGATGACCATAGCGTCAACGGTAAAGCCGAAATCGACACCGCTACTCATTCAATTCGAGGGGAAGAATTTCTCTCGAAAAACACTCCCAGAGTCTGCTGCGGTAAGAAACTATCGATTTTATCAATATGTTGGTCACTAGACCAATTTGGCTTCCGTAGAACTAAAAAATTCCTTTCATGAGGAAATCACTCTAATCATCCTATTTACTTTTTTTTTGTTTCCTACGAAGGAATTGCCAGTTGTTTGTGTAGACGTTACACACCAGCAGTCTTTTCAGTTCAGTCCAAATAATCAAGTAATGGCAGAGACATCATCAACTGAGAAAATTCCTTAGTAATTAAAGGCAGTATTATTAGACAGTTCAAAAAGAGCTTAACTTATTTCACCACAGCTACCGCATTTCGCAGCTTGCCCAACGGACCACACGCAATTTCCCGTCGGCTGCGGACTTTCCGCCTTTTTGGCGTTGAAAAATATTTCTTCAATAAATAGAGGACTTGAAGGGTTTAAAACATAACAGGTTTGCAGAAGAAAGTTTGTTCAATCGTTTTTGAGTGTGTATGATATGGCTGCTACTATTCGCTATGTGTTACTGCAGTCCGTTATGCAAATACATTGACATATGCATTTGGAAGTGCCTTACAGCTTATGTGAAGTTTATTTCAGCGTTCTTTATAAAGACACATTTCACAAAATTGCCATTGTTTATAATAGAGATTAGAATGAAGTAACAATTAATTGCTAGCAAAATTACCGGCAAACGGACTTTATCGAAAAATGGTCTTTCTGTATATGGCAAAGTACGAAGTGGCTTTTTTGATCCCATCCCTACCTTTTTTAATGTGCTTTCGATTAGCTACCGAATGAGTATACATGGCCCGGAAGAATAAACTGGAACCCACAAAACACAAAGTGACACTCTAATGTCACTATGGAGCGGAATGGGCTAGAGATCCAACAAAACGCCATGGCGACAATTTCTTCGATAGAGATGATGGCGTTCTTGCTACATTAAACTAGATGAAATGGTTCTTGGAAACCTCGAAGTTGACCATAATTTAACGAGATCGACCAACAGCACCTCGTAAGACAAATGTGCTTCAGAAATCTTTTAAGATGCATTGTATTTGTACTTGTATGATCTATTCATTTGTTCACTCTAGCTGACGCAAGTTTTTCTCGATGAATGATTTTATAGTTGTTATTCGAATTGAGTCGTTGTGAATCGAATGGTAACAAAACGTTACTGTACAAGAGCGAGCCGTTAAAACAGGGAGCACGGACGGTTTGGAAGCCTTTCACCGTTAATGGTCAAGAGAACGTTGAAGGGAGATTGCGGTATGTAAGCGTGGAGCTAAATTCACCATATTGTTATTTAATAAAATCTCTTGCAAGCCTTTGGCTCACTGACTTACTAATCTCTCAAATCTGACGAATCCGTCACAAATCACTATTTATAGGGTATGAAAGCGAAAAGTTAAGAGCACGAAATAAAAATACTGTATGACTCTATGACAAAAGGGTTCATGTGGGGCCACAATTAGGGGTGCTCTGCGGTGCACACGTGATCGCTAGTTCGTTCCCTCGCTCTGCGCTCTACGAGATCTACCTCCATACGGGGTGAAGAGAATGAAACCAGACTTTTCTGGTAGAAAATAGGACTATCGACTTGATAAACCGGAAGACCACAGCAAGTAGGTTACTGTATAGGTCAAATATGCCTTCAATCACCTCTACTATGCTAAGAGAGTAGACGAATGCATGACGCCTTCCCCAGAGACTGATCAATGTCAAACGGTTAATCCTTTCATATCCTTTATATGATTCGTTTTATATTGTCTCTAATATCTTAACTCTTTTATTTACTGCCTTTTTCTTCTTAATGGCAGGGTATGTTGTGAAATATAACTCGTACGAAATGCTGAGATACCTGCAAAACTCCGGACCACAGGTGTATGCAGTGGGGAACGAACACGCGCTGTTGTCCTTACCGGGACCCGGATGGTGTAGTGGTGAAGTGCGCTGCTCACCGGTAAGGACAACAGCGCGTGTTCGTTCCCTACTGCATACACCTGTTGTCTCTAATATGTTTTATCACTAGTTTGTTTTTAAAGTGGAGACGAAAACTTTTCAGAAAGTCAGTCCAAATTGTTGTTAACCATTAGTTAAATGTTAGCTAGATAATAAATTTAAACAACATTGTAAAATAGTTGGAGATAATGTTAACTTTTTATTTACTGCCTATTACAGTTTTTTATGGAAGGGTATTTTACATGTTATACAGCCACAGTGAAGCTGAAATATTTGTAAAACTCCGGACCTCAGGTGTCTGCGCTGGGAAACGAACGCGCCATTTCTGGATCATCGTGATTAATGTGGTTGTATGCCGGTAGAGTTGATTCTCTCTGAAATCGTAGAATAAATATTCCAGGATACTCCTAGATCTTCGTCATAGGCAATCGTCAGCTCTTGTGAATTTAAGAAAGCCAGCTAATTCCAGAAGAGTCTAGCCCCAAATTCCCGATCTAGAGGGTTCGCAGGACACCGGGAGAGTCAACCAGTGCCAGTTGGTATTGAATAAGCACCAACTGCTGGTCTACTAGCCCCTTTAATTTAATTTAATTGTGTAGGTTTTTGGCAAAAGCTGTGGAGAAAGCATATTATGTGTCAGAGAAAGTTTTCGCGATCGTACAGGCTGCATGAAGTCAACTTTTATAGGCCACTTGAAGTTGTGTGCTACTTCAAAGATGACAAATGTCGAAATGTCGCCGTTGGACACTTTAGCACCACATATGAAGAAATGCGTGAAACCAAAAAGGCTTTTATGGTTCGTCCAGATAATTTGGCAACAATTTCCTCTTCTACCTTTTTGTATTAAAAGTGGTTCTGTTTCAGTTGACTAATCCAGTATACAAAGGGGGCCAGAAGACATGTGGACAATTTGACCTGGTTAAATTTACTGAGTTGAAAACTTTCTCTTTCTTGGATTATTTGACATTCGGGTGAGTAATATATGCGTCTGGTGCAGCACAGGGAGCTCTTAAGGTTGTTATAGGCAATTAAATCCTGCTTAAAGTCCAAAAATAAATACGAATTCAAGTCAAGCGATTAGTTCCTAAATCTACCGCGTGTCAACCGGAGACAGTTATTTCAGAATTTACTAAAACAGAGTGTTGTCTATATATTTTCTAGATATAATATGCTTAGAGATATATTTTTCAAAAATTTCAGCACCGTTTTGAATTTCGCCTTTGCCATCGATTTCTCTGACGCTGATGTAACAGAGGATCGGCAAGCACAGATCGACTTCGCCAACAATGTTGAATTCGCTATTCGATCTATCGGCGAAACTTTGGCCGACTATACCAGGTATCCTGGCCATGAATTCAAATGAAACCACTTGAAACACTTTCTTGCAGAACCGACAGCTTCCTAGCATATGGGTTTGGAGCTCGTATACCACCACTCTATCGAGAGTCACACGAATTTTGCCTGGTTAGTTTAGAAATGTAAATTCGTATTTTACCAAAAATTTTCTGGAAGGGTCACACTTTTTTAGTCAGAACTGTAGACGAGTGATTTTCGATGGTGTTCTTTATAAGTATCAACACTTCTGATCACTTTAACCATCAAGGGACTCGAGTATGAGAGTACCACTAAACTACCTGTTTGGACTGGACTCCACAGAAAGAAAGTGTTGTCCTGGGACACTTACTCAGTGAAGCATAGGAGCAAAAATTTTATCACACTTTTTATATGAAGCCTTTCATTTTTATGATTTTTGATCAGAAGACGTCAGTAAGTAAAATACTGGGCTCTGCCGCCGGCGAAGACCATATTTACAGATTACTGGAATTTTTTTAAAATGTAGGGATACTAGTTGTGTTATTTTCTTTAAAATAAGAGCAGAGTTAGTGTGTTGCTCACTTTTACCGCACCCATTTCAGAACCTTGAGACCGATCCTATTTGTACTGGTGTTGAAGGCGTGGTGACGGCGTTCCGAAGCACCTACATGAAAACGAAACCGTGCACCAGTGCACATTTTGCGCATGTAATCTACCACCTTGCTAAGTATGGATGGAATGAATATTCGGCTAAACAGCCCAAGTTGTTCTATTGCGGACGATGCGGTATTCCTATGATGTAGTGCAATTCTAGAAGTGCTCAAAATGCCACAACGCGATCGGACCATAACCGCCCACAGTACTATATTCTGAATATTATAACAAGAGGTGCCATTGACGATATTAAAGAGACTGTTCAAGCCGCGATATTTGCCAGTAAATCACCAATATCTATTATTTTCACAGGTTAGCAGTTGCTAGACACTTACATTACGTGACCTTTTCCAAGTGTCATAGACAACGTGACGAAAATAGAGCATAAAAATCTACTTGTTGATTTGTGCTCCTCAGATCACTCTCGTCGGTGATTGCCGATGGCAAAAGATCGATAGAAGTAACTGAGAGACAGGCGGAACGAGGGACCCGCATGGTGTGGTGGTGAACGCGGTAGAGTCGGGAAAGGGTAGTACTGCGTTCGTTCCCTACCGCAGAAACGTGTGGTCCGGATTTTTGCAAATATCACGCGCTTACATCTTTGTACTCTTTCACATCTATCATAAGACTTTATTTCCATTGCACTGCCGTTGTTGTTTAGCGTCAATGAGAAGAATGGAGGAACGAGGTCTAATTCTATAGGTTTTCTGCAGAATTATCTGAAACCTCCGTTAACTGTCATGTGATAAATTCTCAGTCAGCCAGTTTCCGTGCTTGGTAAACGATAAATAGGTAGTTGAACGCGGGTTGAAACCGACCGTCTTCTTTGCCACCGGCTGTTGGGTTTAAAAACAGAAGCTTGCTTCGTGCGAAGAGCTTCACATTTCAAATAGTACACACTAAAATGTAATAACTTCTTGAAACAACGGAACTTGTCCAAAATAGCCCAAGCAGTTCAGAGTGAGATTAATTTCTAATCGAAATTTTACCATGGTAAACAAATCTGTCCTAATCGAAGAAATCGAGCTCAATCGTCATAATCAGTGGACGTGCTTCGGAAATCGTTAACCCAATGACAAATAAATAACCCAATTGCAATCATTTATGAAAATTTCCGCATTTAGGAATAGGTGATCGAAATTTGAGCGAACTCGAAAGACTTGGCAGCGGTGGTAGCCGTTTGACGTTTCATGGACGGAAAAGTGATCGTGATAATTTACAGGTGAAATAGCTCACTGACAAGTCTCTTAGTTTTCTCACAATATCTGGAAAAGTAATATTTTTAAGTCCTGACAATTTTTGCACAGAAATTTTGTTACATGTTGGAAAAATAAACAAATCGTATTTTATTCCTTTCCTTTTGTGAGTTGGTTGGTTGTGCTTGCAAACCTGCTCTGATTGGTCGGTCACCACTGAACGGCTATGTTTGGTTGTTCAATATATAATAAACGGTTATCACCGTCTTTACCATGAGAACATCAAATCCTCATCAGCGTTGTTCGTTTTTGACACTATAATATTTGAAGTGCAACTTTCAAAACCTTTCGGATTAACGGCAAATTCCAGCAACTAGCGGTATACTTGCTTCTCATGTTAAAACCAATATTCATGGTATTCTTAATACTTAATAACAGAGCGCTACATTTTTGTTACAGTTCGTTGACATGACAAGAGTTCTACTTGAATGTGATGGATCTGTGGAGGACTCGAGTTTTACGTTATCAGAAAAATCACTCTATCAAATACCAAGACAAATCACCTCCTACTTCATCAAGAATGGTGTTCTCCCAGTGGAAAAGCTGGAAAATTTGAAGGTATGCCAAAGAGAATAAGTAAAATAAACATACTAAATGTCAGTTTTTATCCCAACTCCTTTTGCAGATTGAGAATTTGCCAAGCTCTCCAAATTCATCGAAATGCATAAACGACACTAATGAATTACAATCGTGCCCACATTGCAACATGGACCAAGCCGAAGAGTGTGTCTTCGTTTATGTAAAAAAATCTTTGTAAAAAGATTTCAAACCCGTGCAAGGACATTAGTCGTTCTTCTTCATTTCCTGTCGTCTCCTTATTAAAGTTTTCTCCTTTCCCTATGCATTTTTTCTACAAGAACTTTATCCGTACTCTTGCAATCAAAGGTGTTCATTTATCGGAACGTGCTTGCTGACTAACATTGGGTGGTTCACTAACACTGAGTTTCTTCATAGAGGGTTTGAGTGCGGTACGTTACTCCGAACAAAATATCTCAACATCGTTAAAGTTATATTTCGCAATATATACCCTGCCGTTAAAAAGAGTAATCAGTAAATAATAAGTTAAAATAGTGATTATAACTGTAGCCTCAGCTTAAGTGGGTTCGTTGCCGATTTGGGCTCCCAGATCAATTCCGCTGACGGGTGATTGCTGATGGCAAAAGATCAATAGAACTAGCTGAGAGACAGGCGAAACGAAGGACCCGCATGGTGAGGTGGTGAACGCGTAACTCCCGGAAAGGACAATAGCGCGTTCGTTCCCCACCGCAGACACCTGCAGTCCGGAGTTTTGCAAATATCTCAGCATCATTAAAGAAGTATTCGGCGTTAACCGACCCTTTAGGGATGAGCCAACCGTTCGGCTCTTTAGTATTGCTGAAGTGATTTAATGCATATTTAGCCTATGAAACAACTGGTTGGAGAATATCGATATATCAAGACGGTCTATTTACTCTTCCAGACAACTCTAATACCTATTTCTAGCTTCGAAGAGATGAGGGTTGATTTAGCAGGGGTGCGGGATCGAACCAAAGATCCTGTGTATTGCAGGCCAGCTCACCAGCGCGCTACAGAGGTTTTTCGGTAGCCCAAATACATTTTGACTATATTAATATTTGTTCTATTTATCCAACATTGGTCATACGCCAGTGTGCATTTAGGTTCCTCTAAAGAAGCCAATCCAGCTACATTATCATCTGCTAACGAATGTTATGAGCGATTATGAAGGTTTGTTGTAGTACGACTGATATTCGACTACCAGTTGGTCTTTTGGCGTATTTTATCTATCACCCCACTTTAAATTGTCAAATTAAAACCATTATCTGGCAATTTCTCTGTGATATCAGCTGAGAGAGAACTTGTTATGCATTTTATGGTTATTTTAAGAGACCCTTATATTTTAGGAGATATCCATCATCCCGCAAACAATGTTCGCTTTAGCTTCTCAAAAGTATTGACGTTTACTGACAACATCAACAAAGATTGGTTGTTATATGAATCAGATGATCGTGTATATGCTGATGAGTTGTAGATTAATCTTCTAATATGTATCTTCCCTTTAATTCAATTGTAACTAATATTGAGCAAGAGTCGGATTTTTTTCCTTCCATGTAATGCTTGCAAAATCTTCGAATGCTCTGCCGTACCACCAGTGTAGAATAGCCGTAACATAATTATTTTGTTAAACAGTCATTTATCTACGAGATCTTACGTCACATTCATTCCTTCAATTTCTCAAAGATCTTAATGATATATTTGCTTAAAGTTTTTTACAGAACCTTTGTTCTTGTATGAGTATTTGGGCAATGAACACACAGTTGAAGCACAATCATTAATATTATCAAGTATTCCACATTTCGTACGACTAGCGATCCTTAACAGTCCTATGTTAAAAAAGCTGACCCTTTCATAGTGGTCGTTCCTATGATCCTGAAAAACCACGTCTACTCTGCTAGCGCTTCTACTAATGAAGCCAAGAGTTCGAGTTTCTTGGTAAACTGGAAGCCTAAGTAAGAGCAAACAATTGTAAAGAACGTTTCGATAGTTTATTTCGTTGGAAATTATCTAGTTATGTCCGATCTTGTAATATCAAGCGCAGAAACTATAAAAGAAGGCATTAACGGCAAAAACGACGATACTTATTGAAGTTGTAACGACTGAGAAAAGAGTCGGCAATGCTCCTCGAGAGTTCACCAATTACGGAAACAAAATAGCTGACATCTGCCGCTATAACAGTGATGGTCGATATGTTGTTCTAATAGTTCGTCTTTCTAAAGTTCACTGTATTATCCCCTCATGTGGAACCATAAAAAGTCGCACGCAACCCGATCAGCAAACAAGCTCGGCTTTCTACACGCTACTTCTCAGTAAGGTTCCTAGTTAAAACAAAGCCAACAGCACCATGTTGAGGAAACCTGCACGGCATCGGCAACTAAGGATAGATTAGGTTTGCCGTCTACAATCTGTTTCCTACAGTCATTTTTAACAGAATTGACAGAGAGGCAAGCTAAGCTTGGAAATGGATTAAGCATGGTGGATCATAACCCCGTTACTTCAGCGGAACTCGATGAAGTATTGCAAGAATAATTCTTTCTACTTCTGTTCAGCAAACACGAGGTGTTACTTAATTTCTTTATTTACGTACAAGCTGACGTTTCGGCGGATTTCGCCTTCCTCAGAGCCTGGAAAGGTTAAGTTGACAGCAATCTATTCGGCCAAACACCTCTATAACCAAACAGGAAAAACGCTAAACCAAAATTTCAATCACATTGAACACAGCTCTGCACACTCACCGCATTCTATGAGCCTTCCACTGAGTATGTCGTGTAAAGGCCGACCGCACAGAATTCACACGGAATCGTACTGTGCCCATCTAATCAAAATAACAGGCTTATACACTGCCCAATATCATGCGTGATAATGAGGCATTCCTCCCTGCGGTTCATTTTCGGATTCTTGGAATTAATCCAGAATGTCTCTAGAGTTTTGCGCGCTTGTGTTCTCGATCATTGTGAGAGGATCGTAACCCTTACTTCAAAATCTTCTCCGTTATGTCTCTGCGTCCTATGCGTGCCTAGTGGAGTATTTGATTTACGTTTGCGACTAGGTGTTCTTTTATACGTACACAGAGTGGTCTACCCGTTTCGCCAACGTATTCGTCCCCCCCCCCGCTTTACCTCTCTTCTCACCCCTCACACATAAAAAGAGCGTTTACAACGAACATGTTTCGAACATCCACCAGCGTGTGCAGAGGAAGAGAATACAAGGAAGAATTCCTGGAACTGGCGGAACAAACAGCCATTTTTAAAAGCTACGAAACTGTAGTTCCTCGGGATAGCTGTAGAGGAAAACGAAGCCCCTAAACGTCCCAAAGGATATTTCTAGCGATTTTGTTCGTATTTTTGTTGAGCAAACGCGAGGTGTTATTATTCTTTGTTCACGATTAAGCTGACGTTTCGGCGAATTTCGCCTTCCTCAGAGCCTGGAAAGGTCAAGTTGATAGCAACTCACTCGGCCAGACGCCTCCATAACCAAACAAAGAAACTCCAAACCAAGATTTCAATCACTTTGAACACAGCTTTGCACACTCACCGCTTTCTATGAGGTTTCCACTAAGTATGTCACGTAGAGACCAACCGCACAGAAATCACGTGGAAGTATAATGTGCTCCTCACATCAGAAAAGCAGTTTTATATACTGCCCTATATCGCGCGTGATAATGAGGCATTCTTCCCTGCGGTTCATTTTCGGATTTCTGGAATTAATCCAGAGTGCCTCGAGAGTTTTTCGCGCCTGTGTTTTTGATTCGCGTGCGAGGATCGTGACACATACTTCGAAGTCGTCCCCGTTATGTCTCTGGGTCCTATGCGTGCCTAGCGGGGTATTTGGTCTATTTTTGCCGGCTAGGTGTTCTTTCATGCGGACACAGAGGGGTCTACCCGTTTCGCCAATGTATTCGTCACCACACGTCTTACAGGAGATCAGATAAACTATACCCGAGCTCATGCAATCACCGTCTCTACCACTGGGGCAAATTATGCAATTTTGAGTTGCACATAGACGGTCATATA